>JAOXJP010249979.1:0-22103 GCA_025762735.1 Platanus orientalis
TTTTTCCTATTTATCATGTATTTATTATTGTGTATATGAGTTTATATTGATTTATTGCTTTAAAAGTGTGTATTTGTACTTCTTTTATCATCTCCTAAAATATGAATGAATATTTCCAAATATTTCTAAATGTTTCCATGATTTTACAATATATCTTTCCGATATTTCTGATATTTCCGACATATGTCTTTTTCTGGCCCGACCGACATTTCCACCGATACCGACATTTTGATCCTTGCCTTTGCATGCTCATCCGTCATGGTAGATAGTGTATTCACAGTATAAACCATGATTCAGGCTTATGTCACCCTTTCGAGCAGACTCCAAAAAGATTTGGGTTAACCCTGCAACTTCTAAAGGTGTTTTATTGGGCTCTTTAACTTTATAGGGTATGTCCTAAAAGTTTTAGGGTCAGGGAAAACCCATTCAGGAACCCAAAAAAATATTAGGGTAGCTATAAAATTAATAGATAGGAACCCTGTTTAAGCCAAATGGTTTCAGGACAAAAAAAAACTTGAATAGTGATAAAAGAAAATGGATTTAAGGCCATTTGAAGAAACCCTGAAATTTTAGGGTAGACTTAAAATAATTTAGAAACCTAAAATTAGGCCTTAAATTAGTATAGGCACTTTGAAAGAACCCTAAAACAAAAAAAACTGAATATATTGTTGAATTAAAGGATCCCAATTAATAGGAATAAATTGAAAAACCTTAAGCTCTGATACCAAATTTGATGTAGGGTACCCTTTTAAAAAAGGACCCCACAACAATTAGGGATAAACTACAATTGTTATATGGAAATCAAGAGAACTAGAAGAAAGATGAAATAAAGAACAAAAGAGAGAAGAGATGAGGAAATAAAAAGAGAGAAAAAAATAAAAGAGAGAAAATAAAATAAAGAGAGAAGTTTTAACCGTACGGTAGGGAGAAAATGGAGAAGAGAGAATAAGAAGAGAGAAATAAGAGAGAGAAAGGCTTAGAAGAAGATAATTCACCCTGTTTACGTGAGGGATTATGGAGTAGAGAACCAAGTTCCATGAGCTCTTTTGCAAAATCCAATTTCTATTCTTCAAAAAACTGATTGTACGATGAGGCTTTAGAGCCTATTTAAAAAAAAAAAAAAAAAAAACGAAATTAGACTCCATTGGACCAAAATTCCCCTCCCTTGTACGGTCGGCCCCAAAAAAAAAAAATCCAAAAAAAATCCTAAGCTTCTTCTAAACTAATTCCAACTCCTTACCAATTTTCTAACTTGGTTCTAATGACCTTATTACATAAGAAAATTACCAAACTACTATTTCAAAATAGAAAATTACTAAAAGAAACTTGTGGACAGTAGTTAGATCTTCCTCTTTAGCTCCTTGCTCTTGGTCTTGGGCTTCCACAATGGTTGGAACTTCTCAAGCCATGCTAGTGCCACTGCATCACTTGCCTTCAACAAAATTAATAAGATGCAAAAATTTTGGCTAGAATTTCTCCGAGTAAGAAATTATGGAAGCACTACAAGGTTTAAAGGAGAATAATGCCCTGGGTCCGAATGGGTTTACCATGAAATTCTGTAAAGAATTCTGAGGGGTCATATGTAGTGACGTGATGAACACTATGGGGGAGTTACACCAAAATGCAGTGTTGTGTTGAAGCCTGAATTCTTCCTTTATAACTTTGATTCCTAAGAAGAACAGGGCTTTGGGGTTAAAGGATGTTAGGCTTATCAATCTGTTGGGTAGTTTCTACATGTTGTTGGCCAAGAGCCCAAGACCCTTACTAGAACATTAGAGGATGTTATGAGAAGTACCATCTTGTAGACCCAGTATGCTTTCTTCAGAGGTCACCAAGTCCTCGATTGCTCCTTGATGGAAAATGAGTTTATTGATTATTGCTTGAGAGCCAAGGAAGTAGATGTAGTCGTTCGGATTAGACATGGAGAAGGCCTATGACCTCGCACATGGAGATTCCTTGAGTCAGTTATGCTTTAGATGGGCTTTGGGCACAAATGGTAGGTGGTTTAGGGTATGCATCTCTTCGGCATCATACTCCATTTTGGTGAACGGAGTGTTGGAGGGCTTTGCTCATCCTAAGAGGGGCCTTAGGCAGGGAGACCCACTCTTCCCATTCCTTTTCAATATCGTTATGGAGGTGCTTGGGATTCTTGTTGCAAAGGCTGAGAGTGAAGGGCTTATTAAAGGGTGCTAGTGTGGTAGTTCGGGGACATCAATACCGCTAAGTCAATTCGCCAATGACACCCTTTTCCTCCAAAACTCGGAAGAGCGGGTGATGTTTGAGGGGTATTTTGTTTATCTTCGAAGCAACTTCTAGGATGAATGTCAACTTGGCAAAAAGATCTTAGGTGTGGGTTTGGTTCCCAACTTCCAAGAGCTCGCTGGTATCATGGGATGCCAAGTCTAGAAGCTTTTGTCAACTTATTTGGGTCTTTTGCTCAGTGCCTGTGGGCATTGGGGATTTCGCACCCCTTTCCACTGGCCTCGCGGTTCGTCCTGTGCAGCTTTCTTCCCCCACTACGCCACGGGTGTGATCTGCACTTGTGATTGGGTCTGTGATCTTTGGGGTTCTTGGGAGTTGTCACCCGCTATATTTCCCGGTGGAGTTGGGCACCAGTTTGTCCTTTTGCAAAAAAAGGACATTTGGGGGACCTGTTGGTCCTGTATCTGTGACTCTGTACACCGGTCTGGTTTACCAAGAGACTAGGGTAAAGCCATTTGGTTGTTGCTGGGAAGGTGTTAGGCACCCCAGCACACTCTCCTTTTCCGGGAGGCTCCTCACATACTTGCATGCCATTACCATCGTACTAGTTATCCCTTCATGCGGGGATTAACAATGTAGAAGTATTGTACAACAGGAGATAGAAAACAACCAAATATCATGAAATAGCAGTCTGGACGAGCAGATGTTAGGATGAGCACAGAAAATTTGTCTACATCTGTCTAGATGAGTAGATGTACAGACAAGCACATCTTCTTGTCTGGCTCATAATCCAGCTTATATGGTTCCATTTTGCAGGGAATGCTTATAAATAAGCCCCAAGGATATTTACAAAGTATAAGGATCAAAACATGTGACAAAAAATCCAAGACTCATGGTCGAACGAGCAGAGGTTCTGGACGAGCATCTGTTTAGATCCTGGATGGGCAAATATTCAGTAACTTCACAACTGCTCGTCCAGGCCATTTTGGGGAATTCAGTGGTTTTTTGTTGGAGGAATTACCCATTACAGACTCACATTATTCTGGATAACATGATTTCATAGGTATCAAGCTCAATTAACACACAAAGGTTCTTAAAATCAGACATCAGTGGGTGAGATGTTATCTGCCGGTCTGGTCTAAACGAGCAGATGTTCACAATAGTACATCTGCCTGTCCAGCTTATTTGTCTAATGCATGAAGCTAAATTTTGAAGAGTCATACACATAAACCCATATAGATATGTACAAAACATCATAAGTTAACAGATGGAACATGGGACTGCATGAAATGAAGTATCCTCAAGTAGACTGAGTATGATGGGCAGATGTCGTAGACGAGCATATGTTATCTGTTAGTCTGGTTCAAATGAGCAGATGTTCACAATAGAACATCTGCCCGTTCAGCTTATCTGCCCAATACATAAGGCCAAACTTTGAAGAGTCATATACATAAGCCCATATAAATGTGTATAGAACATCATGAGTTAATCAGATAAAGCATGGGACTGCATGAAATGAAGTATCCCCAAATAGACTGGACTGGATGAGTAGATGTCCCAGACAAGCAAATGTTATCTGCTGGTCTAGCCCATCCAGCTTATCTGTCCAATACATGAAGCCAAATTTTAAAGAGTCATACGCGAAACCCATATAGATATGTGCAAAACAATATGAATTAATAGATAAAACATGAGATTACATGAGACGAAGTATCCTCAGATAGACTGAGTTGGACGGGCAAATGTGAAATTCTCAAAATGGTGAACCAATGATCCTAGAGGGGGGGGGGGTGTGAATAGGCTGTTTAAAATTCTTTTAACACTTATTCAACCCTCTTTTGATTTACTTAAGTTTAACTAAAAAATGTAGCGGAATTAGAACAAGCAAACCAAATAAATCCTGTCTAATTTATTTAAGTCGCAATGCAAATAATGACTTAAATAAATTAGCAAGTGTGTGCTAGTGTACGATGGGGCTCTGTCATTGCGTATAGTTTCCTATACCAGAGTGGGAGCATGGTAACTAGTTCCATTTTAGAGTTTGCTTGAAACAATAAACAACAAAGTAAAGCAAACAAGGAGACACACCAAACAAGTCACAACACAAGGATTTATAGTGGTTCGGCACTCCTGGCCTACGTCCACTTTAACCGTTAATTTATTTTGAATAGCACTCCTATACTATTACATGCAAAATTAACAAAACCCTAATTTACTTACAAGTTTGAGAGAATTCATTCCCTTGTAAGTGTCCTCCTAGTGACACTGATCGGTACGCTTCGTCTAGTGACTCCGGGCTATGGCAAGTGTAATGAGAATCTGCCTTCGATGACTCCGACGAAGGCTACTAACTTGTTGAAGATGTAGATGTTCTTCTTACTCTGGGTTGCCTCTTGTGTTGGCTATTTTGACTGTGAAAACTTAACCCTTTGCTTCCAAAAGTTTAACTTAAGAAGTTTGGGAAGCTCACTCAAGATCTTGGGTAGAGTATAACTATAGGATTCGCTCTCAAGATAATAGGCCAAGAAAATTTACTTTAGGTTCTTTGGTTCTCTCTTTTGGCTTGATTTAACAAAGATTTGACTATAGAGTCATTCATGTGTGTTGTACAAACCAATGGGGTTTATTCCCCTATTTATAGATTTGTAAAACCAACCCAAAGTGTCCTCCAACGGATCTATTAAAATAGTAAAAAAACTAGCCATATGAAAATCTTGAATAAGATCATTATAAAAATCTTTCTATTTTTAGAAAGAGTTCATCAAGCTGCTCGTTTTGAGTACTTATGGGCTCCAAGCAGACATCTGGATCAAAAGTTATGACCGTTTTAAGTTGGACCGTTTTTCATTTCCAACACCTTTTTATTTTACTTAATTTTTGTCAATTTGGTCTATCATTTATCAAAACCTTTCTGGGCCTTCGTTAGGATTTGGATAGGTCCATTCTAAATCCATTAGTCAATAGGTCCATACTCAAACACTTAACCTTACCACTTACCAACATTTACCTTTAAATTTAACTTTGGGCACACAGTTGACATCTTGAGGCAGCTTGCTCTTGAGATTTAAAGTTCTTCAACACATGCTTGAGTATTTAAGGCTTGTGGTCATCCTGACTTTTGAGTTAATTTTCTTGAAGTTTGACCGAACATAGTCTTGGACTTACATGAATATACAAATTACACACAAAGTCCTACTACATGATCATGCTATATGTACATTCAAGTTTTGGAATGAACATTGACAATATAAAATACCTAACAATGTTCTACACGAGCAAATGTTATTTGTTTGTTTAGTCCAGACGGGCAGATTTTCACAATAGAACATTTGCTCGTCCAACTTTTTTGCTCCACACATCTGGTTTGGGAGGGCCCACACCTATGGTCCCACAGAAGCTTACGCAGGACACTTAAATAATAACGTCAAGGTAATTTGGTGGGTCTGTGCTAGACGAGCAGATTTTGTAAATGAGCAGTTGGCATTTGTCCAAAAGTGCCTGATTGAGCAGATGTTTAGGCTTGCACATCTGCTCTTCTAGTCGGTTTTGTAGACTAGGAAGTGGTGACGTCCAGTTTGCAACAACTTGCAAAATGGCTAAGAACTCACTCCTGACACCTCATTAGAAACCCATGGATATTCTTAGGATACAAATACAAAAAACATACATAGAATTTGAAAGAGGGAGGGGCATAGACACTTACCTCTACAATGCAACCCGTATGTGGTTGGTAGAAGCTTCCCTTCAAGCTCTAGAGCAGCAACAAAACGATGGTGACAGAGTAAGCCTATTGAAAGTGAAGGTAGGGGAAGGTGGTTGTTGGTGGGTGATGACTAATTTTTGTATGGAGGCTAACGGTTACTTGGTCTCTCCAAGATTTGGGTTCCTTTCCATGTGGGAGGTGGGGCCCATTTATAGATGTGGAAGGGTGCACCAGATGGGTTAGGGTCTAGCTGGATTTGTGCCATTTGTCGTGCTACGATTGCTTGGAGGGAGATGGAATCCTCTTTGACACATGCTCGGGGGTACTTTAGTCATTTGATAGCCTTTTTGAGGGATTTCCATTCAGGGCAAACACGTCTCTCTCCAACACAATGGCTAAAAGTGGAAGGGGGCTGACCAATGAGGGGTTGACAACCTATTTTTTACTTTTTTTCCAATTGGAAATTGGGCACGACTCTGGACGTGACGTGTTGGCTCATTTTTCTATATGATGTCTTGCCTATGAGATGCTGACACGTGTTGTACCTTGTTAATTAATGCTAATGATGTGTCATTTAGCATTAATTTCTTTGCATTCAATGAGCCGCCTTGGCTTATGACGCATTATTTTATCATGCTAACTCATCTTTTGTCCTTTATGGGGAAATGCTGAAATTTTGAATTTGTAGGTTGCGGGACTCCGATTGCAGTGATCTTACAGTGCTTTTTAGGTTTTTTGAACGTCTTGGTTGCAATGCCTTAATCAGAAATGGATTCCAATGTGCCTAGGATGTCGCACAATGCAGACGCGGGAATTTTCAGAAATTTGCGATCTCAGATTAGAGGGGGTAGATGGCCAACTTGGTTTCTAGGTTCTTCATGGGAGATGAAGCTCTTGGATTTCTGAAGATGCTGGCTCAGTCTGCCTGCTCATTTGATACCTTTTTTTTGATAAGAGAAACCACTCATTTGGTACATAGGTTTGGAGTTTGGTGCTGCAGTAGCTCTCCACAGCTAGTGCGACTCATATTCATGGTCCTTTGGAAAATGGACCGCGGAGACCCTCGGGGTGAGTGCCTATCTTCCTATGGTCTGGGTTTGATTTGTGAGGAGGGATTTGGGTAGTGCCTAGGTTGGGATTAGTTCTATTTACCTACATGAGGGATTGCCTAAGGTTTGATCTATGTGCTGCATTACCGAGTAAAAAATTGGGTGCTGATAGTGCCAAAGTACGATCTAAGGCTATATGGGATCTCGTGCTTGAACGGAGATTATCCTCTTGGAAAGGCTGTTATTTATCAAAAAGAGGTAAGCTGGTTTTAATCAAAAGCGTTCTTTCGAACCTCTCGGTATACTTCATGTCTCTCTTCCTTGTGCCTATGCCGGTTATTCGAAGGTTGGAGAAAGTCCGCATAGATTTTCTTTGGAGCTTGGAAGAAAGGGACATGAATTTCCATTTATGGGGTGGGAGAAGATCTGTAGCCCAGTTGATCAAGGTGTGTCCTGGGCATCCGCCTGCTTAAGATTATGAATGGAATGCTTTTAAACAAGTGGCTTTGGAGGTTGGGCGAAGAAGGTGGGCATTTATGGAGAAGGCTGATAGTTGCCAAGTTTGGGGAGATTGATATGGGCTAGCGGAGTGGTATTCTTGTCGGCTGCATGGATTATGTCTGTGGAAAGACATTGTTCATGGTTATGGAACCTTACAGCTATTTGTGACCTTCATGGTGGGTGATGGAAGGTGTGATCACTTAGTGCTGCCTGAGCTCCCTTCGGGAGGCATTTCCAGATATTTATAGATTGGCAGCTCTAAAGGATGGATCTGTTCATGATCATTTAGTTCTTCGACACAAAAATCTTGCATGCAATCCGCATCTTAGAAGGGCAGTTAACAACTGGGGATTGAATTCCATTGCCACCATGCTAGACTGTTTGGAAAGATCTAAGCAAGGGAGTTTGGAGGAAGCTGATACCATACTGTGGGTGGGTGACCCAGGGGAGCTTTTTCTGTGAAGTCCATGTTCACCTGTTGCATCAGCACAAAGCTTTGATCTCTTCAGCCCAGTTTATATGGAACCCAAAGATGCCTTAAAGGCTGCCTTCTTGCAGTGGCTAGTGTACTAGGGCAATCCTCTAATGGTGGACAACCTAATGCAGAAGGGTATGCATATGGTAAATAGATGCTGCTAATGCCTATCGAACTTTGAGTCAGTGAGTCATCTGTTTATGCACTGCCCCATCTCTTCTTCTCTCTAGAACTTCTTTCTCTCAAGGTTTAGGAGACCTTGGGTAATGCTTGAAGTCATGTTTGCTCTGATGAAGTGCTGGTTTCGTGTGGACATAGGTGATTTATCCCTAAGAGGGAAGGCACTTTGGAGATGCGTCCTCATATCATTTTCTGGCTCATCTAGCTTGAAAGAACTGCCAGAATTTTTTAGGGCAAAGCCATCCGGGTACCCGGATAAGCTGAAGGATAGAACTTTGTCACTGATGTTCTGTTGGGTTTTCCATCTTCCTTTTTATTTTAAAAAAGATCTTAGATTTCATTCTTGGGATTTCGACTGAGAGTTGATCATTTTGTAACTCCTGGTTTTGCTGAGGGCTGTGTTGTACTGCTTATGCATGTCTGCTTCCCTTTTGGTCGTTTGAATAAATTTTCTTTCCTTTACCGATTTAAGAGGTCACCCATGGCCAAGGATACTTCACAAATGTAGGCAGCACCACAACACCTTGGAACTATAGGAGAACAAGAAGAAGTAGAGAGAATGGGAACCAACAGTAGCACCAATTGTAGGGTCAGGGAGGCCCAGCCTCAACTTAGAGAAGCCCAGCTTTTTTTTTAAGAAAACTCAAATCAATAAATCTTTTCTCTATGCCATACATTAAGGGAGGGGCCTATATATAGGTTACAGAAACTTCTTCCCTTAGAAATTCCCCCAATAGATACCTTTTGTCACTTGACTAATTCCTATAACTTTTAGAAACTAAATTATATATCCTGTCCTCTCTACTTAGACTTTCCTGTTTTAGCAACTTAAAGAGAACCTAGGAGATTCTCCCTAGCTGGTGCCTTGGACACCTTTCCTATACTACCCTTGGTTTCAAGTCTTATTACGAAAAGGACTGAAATAGAAGGAAATCCCTAATCTGCCCTCATAAAACATGATACCCTCTTTAAGTGCCAATTCTTATCTTCCAAGCTGCATTAGAACGCCATGGACTATTGCTTTCTGAACTTGCTTCTCCATCAGATTGATAAACAAGAGATACCCTAGAATGACCATTTTTGTTATCTCAATTCAATTATACACAAGGAGGGAGATAGTGTAGATAATGTTGCTCATAGAATTAGAGTGGGGTGGTTGAAGTGGAGATGTGCTTCTGGAGTCTTGTATGAAAAAAGACTACCACTAAAATTGAAGGGACAATTTTTTTAAGACAGGCTATAGGATTAGCCATGCTTCTTGAAGCAGAATGTTGGGCTGCCAAAAAACAACACATACATAGAATGAGTATGTTGAGATGGATGACTGACAAGATTAGAAATGAATTCATCTGCGAGCACCAGTAGGTGATAAGATAAGGGAAAGTCGACTGAGATGGTTTTGTAATGTGCAACAAAAACCAAAACCAATGTTTCCATCGATGAGGAGTGAAATATGGTGACTTGTGTTTTAACAGCTGGCCTTAGAGTGGAATGGAGGAAGAAGATTCATGTAGCTAACCCTAGTAGTTGGGATAAGGCTGTTATTGTTAAGTGAACAAGATATATGGCAGAAGAGTGTACTAGGGGAAATGTAACTAGTCTTTTTTGGGTAAGGTTTTGTGAATGAGTTGTGTTGGAATGCGTGGCAGGAGGAAACCAAGGCTGGGGGAGTTTGATGTGGTCTTTTATTGGGTGTAGTGCATGGGGCCCTATAGCATTTCTAGAGCTACACATGTAGATTTTGAGGATACCTAACTGGGGTGCATCTAAAGATGCAATATAAATTCTTGAGTCAAATAAATAATTAATTGGGTGGGATCAAAAGTCTGCCTTAAGAAATGGCATGTTGATGTTGTCTAGTAAAGGAGGGGAGCACGAGAACTTACAAGTAGGCATGAGGAAGATGACTGCGTGCTTTTCTAGTATATTGAAAGGCCTCTCAGGTATTTCTCTTTTGAAAGCAGTCCTTCTGGTCTTCCTTACGTCTTGTGGATCCAGGAAGATAATCATCAGTAGTTGTGGGTGATGCAGCACAAAGCTTTGATACCAAAATCGATGTAGAGTGAAAACCAAGAACTCAATTGAAACCCAAAGAGCTGTGGTAGAAGCAATAATAAACTTGAGGAACCAAGAATGGAGTTGATCACACGCCAAGTATAAAAAAATCTTAGGAAAATATAAGAATAGAAAAAGGAGAATAAGTAGAGGGAGTTAGAAGAGTTTAAAGAAGAAAAGAGGGAAAAAAATGAGAATAAACCTAGAAGGGCATTTCTAGAATTTTGGGCAGAAACCTGAAATTACCAAATACCCCTGGTTGTGCATAAGAAAATTACCAAATTTACAAATATATTCTGACCTATATCAGGGTCCTATGGCTAAAATTTTACAAGATTTGGATCAGGTTTGCTATACAACAACAATAATAATAGTAACAACAACAAACAGCCTTATCCCAATTATTTGGGATTGGCTACATGAATCCTGTTCCACTATTCCACTCTATTCTGGGCCATAGCTGTCGTTAAATTACAAGTGGCCATGTCTCTCCTTACTACTTTAACCAGGTTAATTTCGGCCTTCCTCTTGTCCTTCTAGCTCCTTCAGTTTGCATCGTCTCACTCTTTCTCACTAGCACAATCATTGGTCTTTGTTGTTCATGACCAAACCATTTCAGTTGACTTTCCCTCATTTTATCTCCTATTGGTGCTACACCTAAACTGTTGCAAATGGATTCATTCTTAATTCTATCATTTCTAGTCTTGCCACTCATCCATCTCAACATCCTCATTTTTGCGACACTCATTTTATATACATGTTCCTTGTTGGCTGCCTAACATTCTGCTCCATAAATCATGACTGGTCTTATAGTTGTCTTGTAAAATTTTCCTTACAATTTTAGTGGTATTAGTTTATCACACAACACTACAGAAGCACCTCTCCACTTCATTAATTCCGCTCTAATTCTATGAGCAACATCATCTATAATATCTCCCTCGTTGTGCATGATTGAACAAAGATAATGATGATTAAATTTTTAGACCTTTGAAGATTTTTTAATGGAGGTTCACCAAAACCGGTGGGGAATTTGTCTTTAAATTAGTTGGGAAGAAGGGGATTTAAGTGGAGTTTAGGGCGTTTGAAAGGGGATACTTATGGGGTTTTGATAGAAGTATGTTAAGGAGTTGTATGAATTAGAAAATATGGTAGAATAAAGAAAAATAAGGTATTAGAAGAAGGATAATAAGAGAAGAAGAAGATAGTAGAAAAGAAAAGAAGAAGATAGAAGAAGAAAAGAAGCTAGGGATAGAACCCTTGTGGGAGTCTCTTAGCTACACCAAGGGAAGGGGAGAATTAAGAGAGATAAACTCTAACCAAACAAATCAAGTTTCATTAATTAATGCCTACTAATATGAAAACGTACATCCCTATATATAGGCTCACAAACTCAAGGAAATATTAAGAAACCAAATTAGATACTCCTAATCTATTAGCTTACTTGTTACCTATGGCTGTTTTTGTAACGACCCCAAATTTGTATAACCTTATTTAGGCGTGAAACCGGGTTGCTACTAACCGGATCCATATTCTAATCACTATAAATTTTTAACATTTTTCCTTTATTGTAGATTTAACACAACGCGCGCAATGGAATAAGAATAATCTACTCTCTAACAACATAATCTTAAATGTACAATAGAAATAAACCATTACATAAAAACATACTAACTATCAAGTCACTAATCTCCCATCACCACAACTCGAATATAAGGTTACGAGTCCCAAAAGTCAAGCTTTAATCTCAATATATTCCAAAATGAAGGTCCAATATGACATATAAAGTCTAGAGAGAACTATAACTAATAAGAAAAAAAAGCATTCGCTGTATGCCTTCCTCTCGACTTCAAAATACTCTCAATGACGCATTTACACTAAACCTCCCTTGTAATAAAAATGGTATGAATGGGTGAGATTCACGGCTAGTAAATAGGTATACAAAACCTACTACGGAAACCGGATGGTTAAAGTATAAATCTTTCAATATAAAAATACTGAATATATCTCCATATAATGTACATATCAATTTCTAGCATGTAGTCATGTGCTAGTGTACATACATTTTCTATTAGTCATCACAAGATCTATACATTTATTATCATAGTTCATCATATAGGAACTAAGCATTGCAATACACATAATTCTATTTATATATGTGATTCTTTTAACATCTACGTATGACAATATGTATGATTCTACCTACACATGACATTCTTTTGATATCTACATATAGCAATATGCATGATTCTACCTATACATGACATTCTCCTCATATCTACATATGACAATATACATAGCAATATGTGTTTACAATCCCATAGTAAATATTTCATAGTCCATCTATATTAAAAATATCTAGTGTACATCTCAATGAACATTTTTATTCATTTCTCATGTATAGATTATACTTTCATAATATGAAAATGTATATTCAAATCATTTCAAGTTAGACATACATCATCCTTAAATAATTAGCAATCATAATAACACATTTTCATAATGAGACATGTGAATTTCTACCTTTATATTTAACAGGTCTGCCATTACCTTAGTACTTATCATTCACATTTGTACTTGTTAGTTATCATAGGTTACTTATCATTCATCATGTCTTCATTTATCATTTATTAACTTCTATTATCCTTATCTTAACATTTACTTATCACTTTTCATTAGTCATTTAACACTTATCATTGATCTTTATAGCATTGAGTTGTATTCCAATGGGAGAACTATTGTACATCTCCATTTTTCTTACATAATTTAGGAATTTGGATGTCACATGTCAAGTGTTACATGTCACATGCCAACCTATAGGGATCTCTATCAAATAATAAAACATAATGTAACACATAACCTATGTAAGGGTCTTCAATATAGCATATCGTATAAACAATATAAGGTCTCCGACAAAGCAAATCACATATCTTACATAACGGTCTTCGACATAGCATATCATATATGCAATATAAGGTCTTCGATAAAACAAATCATATAACCCATATAAGGGTCTCCAACATAGCATATCATAGTTTCTTCTCTTTCTCCCTAATAGTGGGGCCTTTTAATTCACTTATACTTTGACACATTGCATTATTCCCCAATGGTAAGGGTCGTCGACATATTGAATTATAACTCTAATAGCAAGGGCCATCACTTACACTTACACTTTTGTTTCACTTGCTTATATTTTCTTTCCCTCACTTATACTTTAGTTCACTTGCTTACACTTTAGTATATTGTATTATTCCCTAATGACAAGGGTCATCGGCATATTGAATTGTAACCCCAATATTAAGGGCTATCAACATATTGAATTCTAACCCTAATAACAAGGGCCATCGGCATATTGAATTCTAACCATTCTTACTTATCATCATTTTACTCTCCTAGTTGGAGTCTTACATTAACTTATCTTTTCTCTATATTTTTCCTTTTTGTTATCTTCCATTCCTTATGTCATTTAATCTTTTTAAACATTGTTCATCTATAGTCGTCTTACTTACCATTATCTTTATATGATATATTATTAAATCATAATACCAAAGAAAATTTTGTTTACACAATATAATTATGCTAGCAAGATCAAGAGTATGTGCGCAACATGAGTAAATCAATCTTTAACATTATCAATGGGAGAAGTCATACAATCTTACATATATTTTCAAATGTCTTAAAACATATACACATGGATTCTAAGATCTTAATATGGTAATTCATAGAATATTACAAATTGCTATAAACCAATAAGTATTTGAAGGAATTCACCAAAGAGAACAATAAACTTATGAAAAGAATCCAAAGGCATCAAAGAAACATGTAAATAGTAAGTTAAGACATTAAAATACATTTTATTAAACATATAGAGTGTAAGAATTATGAGAATTCATAGAAAATTAGAGAGTAAAACCCAATCTTCATCATTTCAAAGCATATCTTATTTGAGTCATTCCACATAGTTTTCTAACAATTTATACATAACAACATGCTAGTAGCATTACATGGAGATCAACGTACTTCATAGTTATCTTCTAGTATCATCTCTAACTAACATATTTAAAAGAAGTTCATCACCAATTCAAGTAAACATACTAGTTATGACAAATCAAGCAAATCATCCATTAATATTTTTAATAAAAACTATAGTTATAGAATCCTAGTTTACAAACATTTACAATACGAGAGATTCATCATTTCAAGGAAATACATATAGGTAGCATGCAAATCCACTTTTTCTCATAGTATAAAATAAATATTTTTAAGATCCTAGCATGAAATGGTAAGATCTCATCACAAATCACCACAATAGGTGGGGTTTCTAAGATCCTAGCAAAAGGGGGTTTACAAACATGAGAGAAAATAATCATTGAGTTAAGAATTTACAATTGCAAGACTTCTAGGAATATGAAAATAACAAGAATGGATTAAGTTTTGTATAACTACTTACCTAACCTTCTTTTCCTACTTTTCAAGAAGATCTTGAAGAAGAATCTCTTTGCCATTTCCTTTATTCTTTGTGAAAATGTTGTAAAACTAGTGTAAATTATATTAAACATGAAGATCTAGGAAGAAAATGAGCTAACCTTAAAGATTTTTAGAATTGGGAATGGAACTTACCAAATTGGGGCAGAACTTCCTTCTTGCTCAAGAACTTCCCTACTCCTTTCTAAGCCTTTCCCTCTTTGTTTTAATGAGGTAAAATGACTTAAATGATGTTTAAATAGGGTTTGAGTTACCTTAGACGAGTTCCTACATGTGTGGGGGTCAAATAGGAGCACGCTACGTAAAAAATGGCACAAAAATATAATTTTTGGGACTTTTCAACATTTCTGGACATGCCGTGATCGATCACGAGATCACCCAAGGACCTCGCTGTTTCATTCGTGATCGATCACGAGATCTGTGATTGATCACGTGATCCCTGATTAATTGCGATCGCCAGAAAATTCTACATAAACACTCTTCAGTTAATCGGCCATAACTTTCTGTACAAAACTCCAAATTACAAACCATTTGATGCATTGAAAAATAGACTCAAAGACCTTTTAAAAAAGATATGACTCATATTCTAGTTCACTCGGGATTGGTATCAGTGGGCCTGGTAAGTTATCACAAATACACAATCAGAATAACTTTCGAACTTGATTAGTTCGAGGCTCAACTTGGATTCAACACTTTAAACTTGGTCCAAATGGTTCCTAAACCACTTTAAGGTCTGTCTAATATATGTGCAATGACAATTTTACCTTTATGGGGCAAAATCACAGTTTTACCCTTCGAGTGGAATGTGGGGTGTTATAGTTTTTGGCATGCGATCTTAGATCGTGATTAGAGCACATATTACAATCGTTTGGTATATGATCTGGGACTTGGCGATTGGATTTTGGCTTGTTTTTCAATTGCGCTTTTAAATCCATTGGATTACAATGCAACAAAGAAGGCACTAAGTTGTTTTACATCACCTGTTAAACTTGAGGTTAATATGGTATTTTCATAAAAGAAACATAAACTTCTTATTGTGCTAGGTTTCATCTTCGTTTATTTTGAAGGTTCCTTCATCATCAATCTGACGAAAGCATCTTCGATCATCATCTCAAGTACTGTGGTTTCTCATTTTCATCTTCTTCTTCTTCTTCTTCCTCTCTCTCTCTTAGGTACTGGAGATTTTCACTTGCAAGGTGGGTTTGAAAGGGACATTAGAGTTGCAGAGATATGTAAATATAAAATCGGATATGGTGCCAAATAAAGGGGAAAAAAAGAGAGGAAACAATTACTGATTTTAATTGGTTTTGAGGCCTAAGTGATGGGTCAAATAAAGAAGAAAAAAAAAGGAGATTTTTCCTTATTCTCAGATTGGGTTGTTAGGGATCTTTCATTTGAAACCCTATTTGTGATTTTTTTGATTGCCCTTTATTTTTTTATTTGATTTAAAGTTAGTTTAATGGTAATTTTGAGCATTCAGATTTTTTCCATTTTTTAATTTGTTTTTATGTGTTCATCATCTTTAATAGGTGAACAAACCATCCAGTCTTTGTGGAAGTTGTGTAAAAAAACCTATTCGATTCCTCGTCACCCTAAAAAACACAATCATTTTCTTCTTTGTTTCATTCTCTTTTATTTCTCTGCTTGGTGTAAAATTCTGATATATTTTGATTTTGAATTAGATAACGAGAACAATGCTGATATCTGATCCAATTCGAATGACTTGAACAGTGCTCCTCTTCTGAACAATTGTGTCTCCCTCCTCTTTCTAGGTGGTTTGTCCTATTCTATTTCTTGAGATTTTGTCCGGGGTTATGGATTTTGGAAATTCATGTGTTCTTTGTTTTCTTATTGGGTCTAATTCAACAGGATTAGAAATCCTTCAATGCGATTCCCTTCCTTACAGAACTTTTTTCTTTGAGCCTGTAAATGATGGAGAAACTCAGGTAATGGTTGCTTGTACAATGATCGTAAGAAGGAAATAACGATATGATCGGGTTCTAGATCACATAAAAAATTGGAGCCAAACGACTGCCATAATTTGTTCAAAAGATTTGAAGATTATGATAAGGTGATTTGATCAAACAATCACAATCTCAAGAATCACGATTGCATGCCAAAGACAGCCTAAGACTTTCCAAAACTCAGAACTACTAAAACTTTGACTTTCTAAAAAGTAAAACTGTAAAAAACCAGGCCATTCTAGAGGATTTCGACCAACATTATAAAAGGGCTCCACTTTGACTATTGATTTACTAAATTACTAAAATACCCTTGACAACAATGCCTTATTACAAAAATACCCTTATAAAAAAACCCAATTTAACCCATGACACAAAAGGCCTTATTACATGATTATCCCACCCCTTAAAACACTTGAAATAAGCCATCTTTTGGTCTCATCTTGAACTTGATTCTTTTGTGGATTTGCACGTATAATAACCTTTTAATTATATCCGCATCATTCTCCCTAGGTGGGGAAAAATTCGTCCTTGAATTGAGAAGTCTCCATTTCCTATCACGGATTGTAGTGAAGATCCTTTTCAGACTCCTTGATAGATATGGTAAGTGTGGCGAAGGACATCTGATGGTGGCTTTGCATGGACCTTTCTTCTTGGGTCTTTTTTGTGTCTTGGATTGTACTAGAACCTTGTTCTGCTATTGCTTGACACTAGGCTTCTTTTTCTCCTCCTTTACAATAGCTCCTTGTCCTCTCTCTCTTTCTCTCTCTCTCTCTCTCTCTCGTTCTCTTATTCCTTCCCTCTATATTCACTCTCTTCTACCTCCTTTATTAATCTTCTCTCCCTATATCATCTCAATACAAGGTGGTTGAAAATTCTGTGGAAGAATTACAAGTGAAAGCTATTAAAAGTAGAGCTTCAAAGAGATTTGCAAGACCTCCTATCGCCCCTTCAAAATCTCCCAATTGGTTGCTTCTAAAATCAGGTTTGATGCGTTTCTTTATCATAAATAGTTCTTCCTCTCCTTCTTCCTTCATTCTGGACCGAGTTCAAGGCCTTTTTTTTTTGTGGGCAGTCCCTTGCTTGAAGATTCCCATTGCAAATGAAGCAGTTGGTGTTCCTTTCGTAGGTTTTCGACTCCAAACTCCATTTAAAAATCTTGTGAAATTTCTGCTATATTACCTTCTTTATTGCTTGATTATCGTAAATGTTCAAACCAGAAAAATTCTAGGTTTCTATTTCTTGGAAATCACCCCACCTAACACCCAATTTTATCTGAATTTCTTTGAGGGGTTTTGCTCCCCTAATCACCCTCCATCAAAGCCCTCAAAGTTGCATCAAAACCCCTTTGATTCTCAAGTTTAATTAGGGATTTTTTTTCTTATTCTGGTTTAGGTTTTTGTGCACATAAAGTATACTTAGACTGAAATTTTATGATTTGATGTATCAAAAGTAATCCAAATTTCCTGAAATTTTGAACAACAGTCCTTTTTTAAGTCAGAATCTACCATTAAACTTTTAGAATTTTCTGACACATGTTGGGTGTATTTCGGTAATTTTACTCAAATCTGTTAAAATTACAGAATTGCCCATCCCAAAAATTGGTTTATATGGTCCTGAATTTATTTTCAGCATAGTCCATTAGAACAGAAACTTTCCCTATACTGTTCCACATCAGTGGGCATGGTACTAAAATTTGGCATATTCATAACAATTTCTACAGCATATGCCCACTTCGAAGAGACCTTGAGAAAAAAATGCACATGTAATACTATAACTATGATTTGTTGATAGAGATTTCCACATTGTCATGAAATATCGATGACCCACTTATTAATCAGGTTATTAGGTTTCATTGGGTTTGGGTTGATAAATGTTGACCCGAACATGACCCACTTATTAATCTGGTTTGGTTATGTCAACCAGAACACAAAGAAAAATATTAGATTTTGAGTGGGTTGGTGTTTCAGGTTAAGAATTGCCATATCTGTCTCATAAATGTTGAAACAATTACTTGCAATTTGTAGATAAACGGTTTGGTTAACTTTTTATCTTTTATCCTGATAAATGTTTTGTCTATGTTGTAAAAATTAAAATCCTGTTGATGTTTGTAATTTGAAAAATCATCTACAGATCCGGGTGCAAGCAATCCGTGGACTGCCTCTTTTCTGCAAGGATACACCAGAATACGTTTCTAAAATTGTGGACATTCTTGGACAACTTCTAACGGCTGGTAATCTAAATGTTCAAATTGTTATTTGGATGACTTTTTTCTTGTTTATTATGAATTTTATCTTGGTTTCTTGATCGTTCTAGAGGAAAACGTGGAGCGGGATGCAGTGCATAAAGCTCTTCTGTCTCTATTAAGGCAGGATGTAAAAGGTAAATTTTTCTGCTAAAGGTTTTGTGGTCCAATCCCTAGAATCTAAGCATGCTTCTATTTCATTTTGTTTTTTGCATCTCTGTTACTGATATTATCATACTATAAGTATTCATGTGCTGAACAATTCACCTTTGTTATTTTCATTTTGCTCTGGTTATTCAAGAGGATTTCCTTTGGTGTATGTTGTTTGCTGGTGACATTGTTGTACGGTACTAGAGATGGGTAATTTGAAACTAGAACGATAGAGGGCTGTTGTGGAATCCCAGGGTTTTAGAATAAGTAATATGAGGAGAGTGTATATGGAGTGCAGATTTAGTAAGGACATGCTTAGCAATTAGGTGTTAATGAGATTAATGGCTAGGAGATGTCCCAAAGGCACCAATTTCATTATGTCAAATCCAGTATCCATAAGAGATTGAGATCTTACCCTTAGAAATGGATATGGGTGGCTGAAGTGGGAATGTTCTTTTTTCAGAGAGCTAATTGTAGAAGGACATGTATTGTTGAGGCTATATTCGAAAATTTATGTATTTGTACATATACCATATATTGTTGCTATACAAGATACACACATTGAATAATATAAATATTTTTGTGGAGAGAAACTTTAATCTCTCACACGATTCTCATCTCTATCTTTTTTCTTTTCGTCTTCTTCTTCTTTTTTCTTAATATCATAAAATCAACTTGGTATCAGAGCCAAATAGTAGTTAAGAAGTGTAGAGAAGATATAGACGACAAAGAAGAGCAAAAACCATTGTTGACGTTAGCGTTTGTACGGTTGATGTCAATAGTCTGTATAGGTGTCAGAGGTGGCCGAAACTTAGGTTTTGGTCGGAATGATTTATGAGCATTTTTTCAGCTTTTTTGGGAACCTGAAAGCATGTTTTTTGAGTGGGTTTTTGCAGAAATTCTCAAATCCTCAAATTCAATTGAGCTAATCAATCTGATTAGTTAGGATTTTTTTGAGATGATCAATCATAAGTGGACGGGTCATTTTTTTATCAGGATTTAAACAAAATTTGTTTCACTCATTCTCAGTTTTTTTTTTGGTGATGGAAATTTTTGGAGAATACTTGTGTATGACTGCAACCTCCTTTGTGGTGTGGATCTGTGGATTGAGTAGGGTTTGAGGTCGTCTAGGTGTGCCGAAGGCAGTGGAAGTGTCCCCCTGTGTCCTCTTCGTGGTGTTTGTTGATTGAAGGTTGTGTCGCCTTGCTCATGATTTGATGTGTTTTCTAAAGGTTGTGGAGCCTCGCGATTGGTGATACTTGTAGTTGTTGCTATGTGGCTATTCTACGTGTGGTTGTGCTCCATTGTTACAAGTTTCTTTTCCTCATCATGTCTGACCTCAATGAGACATCTAATACTTTTGCTACTGTTGATGCCAGTATGGGCAACCACCCTCTTGATGTTCCCAATGCTCAGATTACTATAGTTAATTTCAACGAGACTACTTATTTGGCCTGGTCTCAGTCCACCCTTCTTTACATTAGTGGTAAAGATAAGGAATATATTCTTGATAATATTCTTATTCTCGATCTCAAAGATCCTAAGTATCGCAAATGGAAGACCGATATTGGAAGTATGATGTCTTGGCTTCTTCACTCTATGAAGCCTGAGTTTAGCCGTTAATATTGACTTTTCAAGACATTTAGGAAAATATGGGATGCTATGTCCCAAACATATTCAGAAGTCGGGAATACAACCAAAGTGTATGTAATTAAGCAAGCCATCTCTTAATTGAAACACGACGATTTGCCTTTGACTGCCTTTTATTCTAATTTGTGACAGATGTGGGACGAGATGGATCATTATCTTACCTTCTGTCCTAAGTATCCAGATGACATTGTTGCTTATGCTAATGTTGAGGAGTTTCGTATTTATGAGCTCTTAGCTAGTTTACATCCTGATTTTGAGTAGATTCGAGTTAACATCCTTGTCAAAGTTCCACTTCCTTCTCTTAATGGTGTTTATGGGAACCTTTATCGCGAGGAGAATCGGTGTAACACTATGACCTAGTCGGCTCCAGGTGAGAGATTTGCCTTAGTTTCTTCTTCTCAGAGAGGTGGTCGTGGAGGTAGTGGTATGCGAGGCCATGGGGGTGGTAGATTTGGTGGTTTCTCTAATGATAGAGACAAACTAAAGTGTGAACATTGTGGTCGTTTACGCCATACTAAGGAAACCTGTTGGGATCTTGACAGACGTCTTATAGATATTCCGTTTCGTTCTTCCACTTCCTGTGGCTGTGGTGACAATCGTTCTGGTGGCAGTCGACTCAGTGCGCATTCAGTCACTTCCACTCCTGCTTCTGAAGTAGGTCCTGCTAGCACTCTTGTCCCTAACAGTACTTTGTCTCATGAGGAGATTGATGCATTTTATCACTTTGTAGCTCAACTAGAATCTCTTGCAACAGTCTCTACCTCCACATTTTCCCACTCAGGTATATTTGCATCTGTGCTAAGTGTGTCTCTTTGATCCTTCCAGCTCCTGGATTATAGATTTTGGAGCCTCCCACCACATGACGGACTTGTCATCTTTATTTTTCTCATATAATGTATGTTCTAGGAGGGATAAGGTTCGTATTGCTAATGGATTTTATTCCGCCATTGCTAGAAAAGGTGTTGTTATTACAAGTCCTATGCATTTATCCTATATATATCATGTTCCTAATTTTTCTCTTAATCTCTTGTCTATTAGTACCTTCACCAAATCCCTTAATTGTAGTGCTACGTTCTTTTCTTCTCATTGTGTTTTTCAGGACTTGGAGATGAGGACATTGATTGGCAGGAGTTATGAGAAAGATGGGCAATACCTGTTGGACACCACTTCACCAGTAACTTTTTCTGTTCAACAAGTTCGTACCTTGTAGGAGAGCACCTCTACTAAAATAAGTTATGTAGATTTTATGCAGTGGCACAACAAATTAGGTCACCCTTTTTTTTTAGTTAAAATGTTTCCTATGTTGTCTCTTTCTTCTAAATTTCATCGTGAACCTTGTGAGCTTGCAAAACATTGTAGATCTGTTTATCCTATTACAACAACAACAACAAACAGCCTTATCCCAACTATTTGGGGTCGGCTACATGAATCATGTTCCGCCATTCCGCTC
>JAOXJP010249987.1:0-22102 GCA_025762735.1 Platanus orientalis
GGGTCTGGGGAGGGCAAGATGTACGCAGCCTTACCCCCATTTCTGGAGAGGCTGTTTCCGTGTTATATTTTATATTTTATATAACTAGTTCATAAAAATTAACTTTTTTTTTCATTGAAATCCAACGAATAAGACAAATATTAGAGAGACTTCTGTCTTATTCCATCCAATCTAAGATCGATGGATCTGTTGGATAGAGAAAATATACAAAACATATTGACTATATTTTTAAGCATTGGATTTGGTGCATCCCCTAAGGTCAGTCCAAGGGCAGGCTGACATCAAGGTCTGACACATCAGTGCCAAAAGAGTGATTTACACTTTTTGGGGGATGCTTTTCACTTTCAGCAGTGATGTGTTGGCCCCTGATGCCGGGCTGACCTTGGACTCATCTAAGGGGATCATTCCAAATCCTTGGGGTAGCCATCAAAGTTAAATTAATGTTATTTTTATATAAAATAAGGTGTCTAATATTTTCCTCATTGTTAGAGGTTGTTTACAGCCCAATAACAAAGCCAAAGAGATACAACAAAAGGATAACTCTCCCAGCAATTAAAAACATTATCTAATTGAAAACCATTTTGAAATCCTAACTAAACATAAACATTTGTTGAATCGTCATTGATATTCTGAAAACTTTGAAATTTTACACATACACACACAAGTCCCTTTTTTATTTCCTTAAAAGTTTTGATTGCAATGCATTGTTCCACATTCTTTATTCCTTTTCTTTAGAAGAGCAATGGTAAAGCTGGGGCATCCCAAGAAAATGAATAAAAAAAAAAAAGCTATTGTATTTGAGTAGTCAAAGGAAGGTGGTTGAATCAAAGCAAAAGAGCCAACATTTGTGCCAAGGATGAATAGGACCCTACAAAGGAAGAGACCAAAGCTATGCACATAATTGTGGCTTGAGGTAGAGATCAAAGTGCTCATAGTCAAGGTTGCACTTAGGATTGAGGTCGACCACTACGTTCTTTTGCCTTTTGTCGCTCTACGAGGAGCCTGGTCTAGTTTTATCTTTCATCTTTTCCTTTTTTTAAATCTTGAAAAAAAAAAAAAAAAAAGAAAGAATAAGAAAGATAAAACAACGGCTATTGTCGTCTATGCAAGATATTTGCTCAATTCACTTTTTAAAGATGATTTAAGATTATGTTGATTATGGACCGTACAAAATTATGTTTGTTATGGACTATACAAATTTGTCTTGTAAGGCCTTAAATGACCCCTCAATTAACCCTTTGATTTAAAGAACTTGTCTTTACAATGTGTTGAATGGTAACTAATTTCCTTCAGTAGCCGAAAAAGGGAACTGATTGAGGCATTAATCTTGCCTGTTGAATTTGACTTTAGATTTGCTTGATGATCTTTCTATTGTCTCATTTCAAATCTTTTGTTGACATGTTAATGCCTACCGACAATGCTCATAGTTCTTACTAGCCTCCATTTCAATTGATTTAAATCATTGAACTTTGGACTTCAAGGTTGTTGCCTTTCATTTTTAACTGTGGAGAGCTGAGTTGAGCTGAGTTCATCACACAAGGATTAGGCTCAAACTCGGCTCATTAAGATTGAGGGAAGTGGCTTGGGGAACTTGCCAAACTCATGCTTACTGCTTCAGGCTCAATCATTAAACCTATGGCCCTTGAGCCAAACCTTCTCGCAAAGGCTAGTTGAATAAAATAATCAAGCAATCAAAAAAGCCCAATAAAAATTTCATAAATTCGTATTAACTTTTTTTAGTAGGTGATATATACACATATATAAGACCCTTAACAATCCGAGCTTTAAGTGAGCTGAGCCGACTGCTGCTTGGCACATTGACAGCCGTATGGATGATACCCCAAGTTCTCTTTCACACTAGCATAGCATGTGTACAACTATTGGCGATGGCCCTAGGTCACATGACTTTCCTAGCAATGTCTTTCATAGCCTTCCGGTTCATGGGTCTTTGCAGTTGAATTTTTTGATCAAGGAGTTAATCCAGGAAGACTTTTAAATGGGATAAAACGTGGCTGAAGACCAAAGTTGAGAAGAAATGAGATGAAAGGCTCAAATAAAATGGGATGAGGGTCTTAGATCCTTATGAACCCTCAAAAGCACGTGAGCTTTCTCTTTCCTATCCCAATGTTGAATTAGAGTGTCCTTGATGTTGCTTTCTCAAATATTTCTTTCACTATCCTTCTGATCTTTCTTTCAACCCTAGCTTTGATTGTTGAGGGGCATCCGTCAAGTTTTCTTTTTCAATTGGTGGTTAAAGGGAATCAAGTCATTACATGGGGTATAGGTGTTAAGTGTTTCTAATTCGAATTGACGTTAAAACCCCGCACTAAAGCCATATGAACAATATTTCAGTTTTGATTGGCTTTGTTTTGAAGACTTTTGGCTCCTACACATGCCATCGACCATTCTGTTGATTTATCCCTTCCAAACGGGTTACATCTAGGATTGGCTATGCATCTTCCATGGGACATATGTATTAAAAGTAAAGATTAGATTAAATGTCACAACTGTGCTTTTTTTTTTTTTTTACTAATGGTAAGAAAAATAGTAAAGTTCCAAAAACAAACTATAGATCAGATGATTAAGAATCTCCTAATTATGCTGCCTTTTGGGTCTAGCGATCTTTGAGGTGGATCCCATTCAATCAAGGGTTCCAATACTCGAAAACTTGGCAAACTATTGTGCTCCGGATCTGTTCTATGGGGTCAACAAGAGCAAAGCTGCTCCCAATCGTTGTTGGCTTCTTGTTTGGAGTTCAAACACCATCAATTAGATTGTAATAAAGCTTCTAATTTCTATTAGCCATGGGAGTTTGATTGGGGAGATAAAGCACACAATTTCAGAGATTTGGACAGGGCCTGACCTAAGCATATAACTTAACAAAGCCTTTTACCAACTACTTGGGTTCGGCTACATGAATCATGTTTCAACATTCCATTTCATGGGTCATATCTTCTCTTGAACCACAAGCACTCATGTTTTTTTTTTCTCACTACTTCAACTATTTGGGCCAGGCCTAGACATAGCAGGACCCATTTATGTAATGGCCCTCATTCTCATGCCCAACTCCAGCATACAGTTCTTCTAGAGGAAGCCCAATTCTGACCAAACTCTGGCTGGGCTCTTGTCTCATATCTGCCAGTCCAAATCATTTGCAACCCTACATATTCAAGCCAAAAAACAAGCTAGATTATAAAAGAAAAATAAATAAATAATATTGGAGCCTTTTACCCTTCACGTATTCACTCATGGATAAGGTTAGGGTCATTCCATCCTTATGCCTTTGTGGTTATGGGCCATCCGTAAGGCCCACCAGCTCACGAGTTGTGTCTACACTCAGGTACCATCATCATGAATACCACCTAAGAAAAAAAGTCTAGAATTCCTTATATCACCAATCAGAAAGCAAGAGCTTTTCCTTGGCAGGGATATTTTGGTGAATCCACATGATCTAAGCGAGGATGTTCTAGTAATTACGCATGTCTACAGCCAAAAATACTCCCTGATTGATGTCCCAGGAAACCAGACTAACCCAAACAGGGAAAGAGAGAGAAAAAAGGGAAGAAGCAAAATCCAGAGAATAACAAAGGTACACAGTACATATGGGGCAGTACTACATACAAGTCAGTTTTACACGTGTTCATATAACACAAACAAAGGAAAAGCAAAGCAAATATCATATGGGAACTTTTCTTTTTCCCCCCCATTTTAATGGTCCCCTCACTCCATTCCTTCTTCAAACACACTCCCTACATTTCATTTTTTTTTTTCTTTAACCCAACTTGACAACTGGTTGTTGGGTGTGTGTTATCATTCCAGGCAGAAATTTCAAAATTTATCCCTTCAAATTCCAAATCATAATCAATCAACACCAATCGCAATCGTTGGTGCCAGACATATAAGAAAACCTGATCTTAAGAGAATCCTCCACTCAAAGATAGGGTAAGGTTGGATATAGATAATCCAGAATAAGTTAAATATGTGAAAATCACGAGGAGGTAGGAATGAGGGTGGGGCTCTATTGAAGACTTTGGATGCATAGGATGACTTTTTTTTTTTCTTTTTCTATAGAGTTTAGATGATGAAGCTCTCCTGTCATTACACTTGTAAATCGAGGGTTGTTCACATCCACTAGAGTTTTCTTTGAGAGGTCTTATTCGACGGACACTTGGATGCCACGGGCACTTATTATCCTCACTGGAGCCTGTCATCCAGATGAGGTATGCTACGTGGCCCACCAACTCATCAATCATGGCTATTCATTTGAAGGTTCCACTTGAGACAGGTATAGACTGAGCAGATGGATTAAATGATCTAACACCCAATCTAGAGACAACTTAATAGCTAAAAGCAATTTACCCATAATAAATATCTAATAGCTATTTAGTTTTGGCCTGCTTAGGCATCAAACCCATTTATACAAACTAGTTCTTTGTTTAGATTGCAGTTGGAAAACTTGGTTAAGTTCACAATTTTGGTTGATAATCTAATTCGTGTATGAGTATGGGATAATTTATGAAATTTTCAATCTTGTATTGGTATCAGAAACTGATTTCAGATTTTTTTTTTTCTGAGTTTATTAAGTTTTTCCTTTCTTGGAAGTTACATTTTGTAATTCACAAATTTATGTGTCCACTTTTTGACCAGCGTCTCTCCAGGAGAGATGGATGCGGTATCACATTTCTGGGGAGAGGTGTGGGTTCAGGACTCATTGGCAGCATTTCCACAGGTGATTGTGTTCGACTTCTACCACTCCTACTATGCGGGCCCACCTATTATGTGGCAGTGGGCCTTAGAGGCCCTACTGAAAGAAGGAAAAAGAAATCATGTAATACTAAGTTAAGGTCTATACATATAGGTATGTGAGAGGGAAAGAATTGTTTTGAATTATATTTTAATGATAACATATAATACATTTTTTTGTCTTGTTTTCTCTTTCTTTTAGCATCGGTTCTCTTATATTCCTTTGCTTTTTTGTGGTATTGATCAATAATACCTTAAGACATTTGCAGAAGTGGGTTTTGGTTCTAATAAGAGGGATCCAGATTTGGTGGTCTTATGAATAGAGTGTGGTGTTTTATGAATAGAATTGAACAATTAAATTCGACGATCCAGAATCTGGTTAGTGTAAGCCAGGAATTACTAATGAGAAAATCAAAGTTTGAAGATCCTCCAGGGGGTGAAGTTTTAGAATAGCAGATCTATAAACAGTTCAAAGAGAGGCGTGCATCAGTAGGTTGATTCAGCTGAGAACAGTAAGAGATAATTTGATCAACCCCCTAGGAGGTGAGTGAAAGAAATGAGACTTAAAACTTTTTGTTGATTCTAATTCACATGTGATGGAAAAGTTGATATTATCTAATTACAAGTCTTGGGGAGAGTGTTTGCATTTCTATATAGGCTACCTATAGGATGTGGTAAAGACCCAGATAGCATATATAATGTCAAAAAAAATTAGAGGGAGGTAAGAAAAAAGAGTGTTTAGAATTTAATATAGGATGCCTGTCATGAGGTTTGAAAATGTGCAAAGATTTGAATCTAATAGGTCAAGTTATGATGAAGCTTAAATCTCTTTCTTCATAACATTATAGTCAGTCATTGACATTAATATCGTAGGTAGGTACGTGACTTTTTTGGGGAACTAATTCTATAAAAAAATCAATTTCAAAAAATAAATAATTGATAGGGAAAGATATTGAAGCCCTTATAAACTGACCATGATAAACCTGTAGAACCTCGATCCTAGAGAAACTAACTTGGGAGTCCCCAAAGAAACCAATCCGAGGAATCTTTGCGGTAGGAAACCAACCCGGGGAACCTTCACAGTAGGAAACCAACCTGGGGAATCTTCGCAGTCCCATGACTGACGAAGCCTAGTGATAACGGCCCAAATAATATTGGGGCCACCAAAGAAAAGCTCTACTACTCGTCAACCTCTCAACACTGAAATTATAAAGGAAGCACCGGGTCACTCATCTCTTTCCTCGGTACCCAACACTCAGAAACCCCCGGGACCTCTCTGGGGGCATGGCCTAAACCTCCTGATACTAAAAAGGGGGGGGTCGCGACCAGGTCGATGGCGTCTCAACACGACCCTGGCACTAGAGTCGACGGGCAAGAAACTCCATCTCCGATGGAGGACATCACGAAAAACCCCAAGTAGTTGTCATTGAACAGCGGGTTCAGGGTTTAACGACGAACATACAACTGCTTATGGAGTAAAACAAAGAAATCATATAAGAGCTGAGAAGCCGAACGGGTGAACCCGATAACCAGGAAATGGGACAGCGAGGCCCCCCATCCCTCCTGACGGGAGCCATGACAGCGGCTAAGGACAAGAGGATGAACCATGGAGCGCCATAACACATCGGTTCCGAGAGACGAGCCATATTTTCCAGCCTAAAGAGGGTTCATACCCCTAACCTTTGGGAAGAGGAGATGGAGGATGTGAGAAAGGAGATGACAACCATGAAGGAGACTATCAAGGGGAAAGCTTCTGCCAATATCGTCGAGCTTATCCAAATGACGGATCATCCATTCACTTTGGAGGTAATGGGTTGACCTCTACCCAGCAAGTTTAAGCCGCCCTAGATATAGATGTTCGACAACACTTGGGACCCCCTCGATCATCTAAAAGCCTATAAAACGCACATGAACCTCTAGGCGGCCCCCGATGAGATTATGTGTTGGGCTTTTCCCACCACCATTAAGGGTCTACTCGAGTTTGGTTTAGTCGATTAAAGCTCGGGAGCATCTCAAACTTCATAAAACTTAGCCAACAGTTTGTCAACTACTTCATAGGTAGCCAGAGACACTAGAAGCCCACCACCTACCTACTAAATATCAAACAAAACAAGGGTGAGTCCCTCTGATATTAAGTATCCCAGTTCAACAAGGAGATGTTGTAAGTGGAAGATGCAAAAAAACATGATCGTGGCTGCTTCATGGCGAAGGTTACTACCCTTCAAGTTCCCCTTCTTGCTCTCAAAAAATCCCCCGTCATGCATGACCGACCTTATGTTGAACGTATAATATCACATGAATGCTAAGGATACTCTAAACGCCCAGCGAGAGCGAGAGGCTAGGGCTGGCTTCTAGTCAAACAAAAGGAAAAGGGAGTAGCAAGCTACTCGGGAAGAAAGGGGTCCTCGGGCTAAGGAGGGGCAACAATAGCGGCAAGGACCCAGGTTAACCTGCCCTTGAGCAGATTTTAGAAATACACTCCCCTTAGTGTATCAATAAAACAGGTGTTCCTGCACCTTAAGGAAGACTGGAATATCAAATGGCCCGAGAGGATCCGAGCCCACCCGAGAGGAGAAATCGCAACAAGTATTGTCGCTTTCATTAGGACCATGGCCACAACACCAATGACTGCTTTGATTTAAAGGAATAGATAGCAGATAGAAGCTCTCATCCAACTAGGGCTACTACAAAGGTTCGAGGCAAGAAGGCCCCCGGTTTGACGAGAAGACACCCGCCGAGACCCTCCCACTTAAGAGGAAAGAAGACCTGAAGGGCCAAAAGGAAAATTAGGGTGATCGTTGGAGGACTTACCGGGAGTGAAGAATCCAGTTCAGTTGGAAAATTCCTCGTGAGGCAGATACGCGTCGAGAGAGACTGTCAGATGATGGTTGCAAAGAGGCTAACAAAATAGTACAAGGTAAAGCATCCCCCAATCAACTTCTCTAAAGAGGATATCTGAGGAGTGAGTCAACTGCATGACGACGTGCTAGTAGTGACGTTGGTCATCTCGAACTACTTTACATGTTGTGTCCTCATTGACAATGGGAGCTTAGCAGATATCCTCTATCTCCCAGCCTTCGACCAGATGGACATTTGACGAAAGAAACTCAAGCCAGTCCAATCACCCTTGGTTGGTTTCACAGGCAATAAGTTACTTTTCCTCGTGACCATCGGCTTGCCAGTCACCATTGGGACAGGTGACCGATAGATCACTAGGATAATAGATTTTTTAATGGTCGACTACCCCTTAGCCTATAACATCATTCTTGAAAGGTTGACACTAAATCGGATGAAAGCGGTCACCTCGAGCTACCACATTTTCATGTGTTTCCTGATTGAAGGAGGAGTCAAAGAAGTCAGGGGGGACCAGGTGATAGCCTAAGAATGTTACGTGGCTTCACTCAAGGGATAATCGGCCCCAAAGGAGACCATGTCAATCGACAGTTTGGAGGTTTGAGACGAAAGGACCCAAACAGTGGCAGAGCCAGGGGGAACTTCAAGAGTGTTACCCTCGATTCAAAGAATCCCTATTGTATAACCCAAGTGGGATCAAATCTGTCGGGGAACTTTAAGAGGCGATTGTAAAGTTTTCTCATCAAGAATTGAGATGTGTTCGCTTGGATGCATAAGGACATGCTAGGGATAGACCCTAGGCTAGTGGTACATTGGTTCAATGTGAACCCAATCTCGAGGCCTGTCAAATAGAAAAAGAGAAACTTCACCCCAGAAAGAAACCAGGCCATTGCAAAGGAAGTTTAAAAGTTGTTTAAAACCTAATTTATAAGGGAGGTCCACTACCCCGAATGGTTAGCAAATGTAGTCATGGTACGAAAGCCTAACGGGAAGTGACGAATGTGTATCGACTTCTCCAACCTCAATAAAGCATGCCCCAAAGATAGTTTCCCCCTCCTGAGGATCAACACCTTGGTAGATTCAACAACCGATCACCAGACTCTCAACTTCGTGGACGCATTCTTGGGATATAATCAGATAAGGATGCATGAGCTCGACCAAAAGAAAACAGCCTTCATCACCGATTAGGGACTTTACTGCTACAGGTTTATGCCCTTCAGTATGAAGAATGTGGGGGCAACCTACTAGAGGCTTGTCAATGAGATGTTCAAAAATTAGGTCAGGAGGAACGTCAAAGTGTATGTGGATGGCATCCTAGTGAAAAGCCTCCTAGCCGAACAACATTTGTCGGACCTAGGTGAGACATTCCAAACGTTGAGGAAGTATAAAATGAAGCTCAACCTGAACAAATGCGCATTCGGTGTATCCGCTAAAAAGTTCATCAGATTCATGGTCTCCTAATGAGGAATAAAGGTAAATCCCAAGTAGGTTAAGGACATAATTGACATGCAACCACCCAAGAACACTAAGGAAGTACAACGGCTAGTAGGGAGGGTCATAGCATTAAGCAACTTGATATCCCGGGTTATGGATAAGTGCTTCCCCTTCTTCCGTCTACTAAAAAAGGTCTTCTACTGGGTCGAAGAGTGTGACAAAGCCTTCCAAGAACTTAAGGTCCACCTTGGTCACCTACCGTTAATCAATCAGCCAAAGCAAGGCGAGGTGCTCTATGTATACCTATTGGTGTCAGGAACGGTGGTCAACTTAGTGTTAATCAGGGAAGAAGGTGGGGTGCAAATGCCAGTATATTACACTAGTCGAGCTTTTAAGGGAGCTGATGAGAGGTACTCGAAGGCTGAGAAAATGGCGTTCACCTTTGTTGTCACGACCAGGCGACTAAGACCCTACTTTTAGGCACACACCATCCAAGTGCTCACCGATCATCCACTCAGGGTAATACTACATAAACCCAAGACCTCTAGGAGACTGATTAAGTAGTTGGTGGAGTTGAGTAAATTTGACATTGAATACCATCATTGGGGAGCTATCAAAGGACAAGCAGTGGCAGATTTCATCGTTGAATACATGTGCAAGTTAGAGGTCGAGTCCAAGGCACTGTAAGGGAAACCCAGTGAGGGGGAGATAGGTCAAGCACCATGGACCATATATGTCGACGGCTCCTCCATCAGCAACTCAGCCGGGGGAGGAATCGTCCTGGTCACACCAGAAGGGAATGAGCTTGAGTACGCCATCATGTTTGAGTTCAAAGTAACCAATAACGAGGTGGAGTAAGAAGTTATGCTCATAGGACTACGCCTTACCCATGCCCTTGGAGTTAAACAGGTAGTCAACAACGATTCCCAACTTGTGATAGGACAAGTGCGGGAAAAATATAGGGTGATGGATGAACGGATGAAGCATTATCAAATGTTAGTAGTAAAGGAGAAATCCTAGTTCAAGCATTTCACCATGCAACAAGTCTTACAGGAACGAAAAAGCTGACAAGTTGGTCAGGCTCGTGTCGTCAACTGTGGAGAGCCTCGACCCTTGGATCTTAATGGAGTATTTACCCAAGCCAAGCACTAAGATAGAGATAAGGAGGTTAATATGGCCAACCCTGAGCCCGAGTGAGCTATCCAAATTATAAAGTACTTGAAGAACGAGGAGCTGCTTGAGAACAAGGACGATGCAAGAAAAGTGAAACTAAAAGCAAGGTATCTCCTCCTCGATGATACCCTCTACGAAAGGAGCATCACCTTCCTCCTGCTCTGGTGCTTGTTTGATGAGGGGGCCGACTATGTGCTCTAGGAAATACACGAGGGAGTATGCGGGACCACTTAAGAGGTCGGACGATGACCAATAAGGTAATCAGGGCGAGGTACTATTGGCCCTCCATGTAGAAAGATGCAAGCCTACTTTCCTAAAGGTGAGACAAATGCCAAAGGTTCGTCAATATCCCCAAGAAGCCCATAGAGGAGCTGGTCCCAATGGCCAGATAGTGGTCGTTCACCAATGGGGGAATCGACATTGTCGAACTCCTCCCCTAAAGGAAGAGATAGATGAGGTTCCTAGTAGTGGCCATCGACTACTTTACGAAGTGGGTGGAGCTGAACCCTTAGCTAAGATCACTGATAAAAACATCTAGGACTTCACCTAAAAATCGATCATATGTTGATTCGGGATTCCCAGAGTACTCATCATCGGTACCGGTAAGCAAATTGATAATGCCCGGTTTCAGGAATTCTGTCCAAAATTTGGGATCAGGAATCACTTTTCTTCCCCGGCTCATCCCCAAGCTAATGGCCAAGTGGAAATCACCAACAAGATGCTCCTGAGCATCATCAAAAAGAGACACGAGAACTCCAAAGGCCTTTGGCCCGAGGAGCTACAGAGCATTCTATGGGCATACCACACTATGGTAAGGACCCCCACCAGGTAAACTCCATTCCTCTTGGCGTTTGGGACTGAGGAAGTGGTGCCAGTTGAGATTGGGATGGCCACGTATAGAACATCGAACTTCATCTCGGAGAAAAATGAAGAGAGCCTCAAGAACAATCTAAACATGCTAGAAGAAAAAATGGACTAGGCCACACTTTAGACAGCCACCTATAAGCAGAGAATGATCAAGTACTATAACTCATAAGTTAGGGTGAGAAGATTTACAGTGAAGGACTTAGTCCTCTGGAAGGTGTGCCTGGTGACATAAGATCCTACAGAAGGAAAATTAAAGCCAAATTAGGAGGGACCTTACCAGGTAACAAGTTGTCATAGGCCCGGGACATACCACCTCGAGACAATGCAAGGAGAACCTCTACCATGACTATGGAATGTTGAGCACTTGAGAAAATACTATCAGTGAAGCTAATGTAATCGTTCAACCCTAGTTAATGAAATGTTCATACTCTGCAGAGGCAAGAAAAATTTAGGCTCTCGTGCCCGAGTTACAAGATTAGCTCTCATATCACAAGATTGATCCCAGGTCACAAGACTGACCCATCCCTTAGAGAAAAATTCAGGCCCTCGTGCCCCGGTCATAAGACTGACCCATCTCTTAGGACAAAATTTTAAGTCATTGTGCCCAGGTTTCAAGATTAGCCCTTAGGTCACAAGATTGACCCCAAGTCACAAGGTTAACTCATCCTTTGGGAGAGAATTCAGGTCCTCGAGCCTAGGTCATAAGATTGGCTCCTGGTCACAAGATTGACCCATCCCTTAGGGGAAAATTCACAAGACAAAAAGAAGTCTCACAGATCATCAAAAATAGAGATTTTAACAAGAAAAGCCAGGGGGGCCAAAGCGTGTCAACAAGCGCATATCATAACTGAAATCGACCCTTTGAGACCAAGTAAGTACAACTATCCCCTCTCATATGTAAAATTAAAATGGGGGCATAAGAGTGCCCGACAATGTTACCAAAGAAAAGCCCCCGCGAGGGGTAAAGGCTTAAGCCTAAAAGCGTCATCAGGGACCCTTACTCACTCGAGTCAAAAGGAGTCAAAGGACTCAAAAAATTATCTAAGGGAAGTGCACCCACTCGCTTAGAAGCTATTTACCCCGAGGTGTACCTATACTTAGAGAAATTTCTCATTATCTATCCCTACTCACTTAGAAGCTATTCACCCTGAGGCGTACCTATACTTAGAAAAATTTATCATCACTAATCTTTACTCGCTTAAGGATCGTTTACCCTGAGATACACTTATACTTAGAGAAACTTGTCACTGACTATCTCTATATGCTTAGAAGTACTTATCGTTGCCTACCTTAACATACTCGGGAAACTCAAGAAGGAATACAAACATCACAACACACATCCATACTTAGAAAAATTTAAGGAAAAATAACAACAAAGAACATAGTGCATGGGGGAAGGGAGAGAAAAGGAAATTCATTCATAAAGAAAAAAGTTACAAAAAAGAAAAAAGAGAAAATAAAAAGTAAATTACAATCATGCTTGGGGGTTAGCATCTCTCGAGGCGGCATCCCCAGGGGCAACAACCCCAGTTTCTTTGACCACTCCTTCTTTTCCCTCTCCTCCCTCCTTTCCTCCTTGCCTTCCTCATCCTCGTCAAGGAAAAAGGTAGAGAAGTCGTGATTCAGGAATGCTTCGGCCGCCATATCCTGAAAGGCCTCAAACCCGTCAAAGAAGCATCCATCCTTGACGACCTGAAAGACATCAAAGGCGAGGTACTTGGCGATAGTCACCTTAAAGGTTTTCTCTCTCTCTCTCTTCCTCTGCACATATCCAAGCAAGCTCCATAACTTGGCCACCTTTTCATTCACTGTCTCCTCGAGGGTTATAAAAAATAAATCCTCGATCGCAAGGCGATGCTTCCTCTCAACCCCGAGCTCGTCCCTGGCCTAGGAAATCTCCACCTTGGCTGACAGTAGTTGCTCAATCAGTTCCCTGATGTAATCCTCGTTCTCCATGGCCTGAGCAGCCATATTGACATTGGAACCCTCGGCCCAGGAGACCCTGTCTTAGAGGGCTCGGATCTCCACATTGGCGCTCTTGCAGGTAGCGCTAAGCTCGCTGTTGGCCTTGGTAAGGCAATCTGGAGCTTAGCTCAGACCTTCTCACTGGTTTTAAACCTTTGGATAGAGGCTGCCATTAGGGCCACAGTCTAAAAAATAAAATAAAATAAAATAGGTCAGACATATGAACAATAGTAAACAAAAATAAAAGACAGGAGAAGAGTAAGAAGTTACCTTGAACAAGTAGTGCATCATCTCGCGGTATAGCATGGATGGGTTGAGAGCTTTTAAGGACTTGAGGTCCTCGAGGAGGGGGGGCACACCCCCCAGAAGGTAGTATGCCCTAGTGCCTGGCTTAGACAGCCAGGACGAGGGCCTGGAGGAAGACTGGCCCCTCTTTAAGGCCGAGGAGGAAAGTGCCCGGATGACGGTTGTGCTAGAAATTGAAGCCACTCGGGAGGGAGAAGTAGCAGCGACGATGACTGTATGAGGGGCGACCTCGAGTGGAGTTGACACTTCACCCTCAATCACAGGGCTCGAAGGAGACCCGACAGTCTCTACCTCCAGATCCACAATGGGAATAAGGGCATTGGGAGCTAGGGTTGATGTTGGCTTGGGAGTATGGGCTACCTTGGAGGCTAGGGAAACCTCGGGGGCTTGAGCTTCGGAGGGCCCCCCACTAATAAGGTGTCGTTTTGGCTTCTTCATCGTGACGGTCACCCCTTGACCTACCGAGCTTGGACCAAAAACTTTTGCTTGACCTCATTATTGCACAAAAAAATAGACCCGGAGTCAGAAGCTAGTCATAAAAAAAGAGGAGTAAAGAAAAAAGAAGGGAGGGAAGGGGAAAAAAAGAAAATGATGTTAAACTAAAGACGACACAAAAAAGAGAAGAGAAGGGGGAGCTACCTGGGCAGGCTCGAACCCAAGCCTATGAAGGTACTCGAGAGTAACGAGATCAGGGTAGGCATGGGTTTGGTAATTCATGACCTCCCAGATGTTGACTTCCTCCTTGGGGGATAGGGCATGTACCTCCGGGATTGACATAAAACGTAAATGCATAAAAAGAAAAAGAAAAAACAAGAAAACTACCAAAAAAATAACAAAAATAAATATACAAAAAATGAAAAATGGCAACTCACCTACAAAGTTGATGATTGATGCCCAACACCGGTTAAACCTCACGAGGGGGACCTCCCCTAAGGGGTACTCCCAATCTTTGTCTAAGACAAAGAAGTATTAGTTCCTCCACCCACTGTTAGAGCTTGGGAGCCTGGTCACCAGAGTTGTAATCGGGTCCCGATTGATGAAGAACCATCACCTCAGCTCCTGCTCTTTCAGGTAGTAACAATGGAAAAACTCATTAAGGGTAAGGTGAGCCTTCCCCTTAAACGTTAACTCTCATAGGATCATGCATCCTATGGCTATCCATCAGACGTTGGGCATGAGTTACCCCAGTGCCAACCCGAGGTAGAATAATAGCTCCCTCAGAAAAAGGGGAATGGAAAAATGTAAGCCCGCCAGAAAGGCCTACTCTTACAATGCCACGTTGCCAGCAGGGGCCTCGAAGGCCCAGGTATCCCCGAGGGCAAAAAGAATGGCCTCCTCGGGAATGGAGAAATAAGAATGAAACCAAGTTAGGGCTTGGTCCCCTAACTCAGAGGCATAACTAGTAACCGTGAAATCCTACTTGGGGGCAATCTCCCCCGCTGCCGCCTGAAAGTTGGATGGAGCTAACCCGGTGTCCTTCTCTGTAGGGTTTTTTCTGGACCTTTGATAGGTCGTCAACACTGTAGACTATCTGGTCAATAGTATCTGTAACCACCATTGAGTATGGGTTTCCCAGAAAGAGGAAAAATGACAAAAAGAAAAAACGCCAGAAGGAAAATGGGCCAACCAACAAAAGGGTCTATTACAACACTAAGAAATGACAGACGATGAAATTACAGTAAGAAAAAGCTTAAAAACGAAAACGAAATACCTGGAAAGGGGACAAACGGAAGAAGAACACTGGAGATGGTGAAGAACAAGTGCCCGGAGGTGGAAAGAATGCTGGAAGCAGGGAACTTTGCCGAAAATCACCCAGGAGGTAAATGTAAGAGTAGAGGATGATTAGGAGTGATAAAGAAAAGAAAATCAGGCTTTAGGGGAGGGATTTATAGGCAGTCCCGTGCATTCTTGACCTTACACGTGTCGCACATCCGGGGAGTAGTGAAATTAACCCGGGAGGCGAGGTAACGCATGAATATCGAAATCACTAAATAATTTAAATATGACCGTCTGATGACCTAGGGATCCATAAGGGATACAACCCTTGACATGACCTATAACAGCACTAGCACTCCCCCTCGGTTACTAAAGCTCATTAAATGCGAAGCCATTATTGATGCCTACCCCCAATTATTGTCACATCGAAAACCGAAAAGGCAAGCAACATGCTCCGAAATGGATGATAACGGTCGTAAACAGTTTGCATTCCCGAGCTACGTAACCTTGGATTCAAGAATGAGGGGGTAGGTAATAGGGAGAGATACTTAGGCCCTTATAAACTGACCCCGATAAACCTACAAAGCCTCAACCTTAGAGAAACTAACTTAGGGAGTCTTCAAAGAAACCGATCGAGGGAATCTTCGCGGTAGGAAACCAACCTGGGGAATCTTTGCAGTCCCATGACCGACAAAGTCCAACGATAATGACCTAAAGAATATTGGGGCCACCAAAGAAAGGCTCTGCTACCCGTCGACCTCTCAACACCAGAATTATAAAGGAAGCACTGGGTCACTCATCCCTCTCCTCGGTACCCAACACTCAGAAACCCCCGGGACCACCCTGGGGGCATGGCCTAAACCCCCCGGTACCAAAAAATGGGGGTTGTGACCATGATAGTTGTTTAATCTCCAAAAGACCCCGCCAGGCAAGATAGGTAAAGACCCAACATTCCATTTGTGGAAATAAGAACAATTCATAAGTCGTTACTAGGGAAGAATATCCTCTATAGTTGGCCTAACATCCTGAAAAAAGGATAGAAAAATAGGAGGAGCAAGGGGGTGTGACAACGAATGTGGGAGAAGAGATAGGCTGTAACTCATTTGATACGCCACTACTTAAACCTATAAGTATGGATAACGATTCACTCACCAGGTATGAAAAACAAGAAACCTTAATTTAAGTTGAGCATTCTACTATCCCCACCATCTATTTTGACCGTCGAAGAGTTAGAGATCGGCACCCCATTGGAGTCTAGCTCCTTAACTCTCCATCTGTGTTGTGCAGAGTCCATTTTGCTAGAGACCTAGGCCTACTGTGCAACCATTTAACCAATGTAAGGGCACCCTCAGTTCCGAACACCATCATAAATAAAGGTTGAAACGAAAATACAAGAAGCCTATATGTGGAAAGTTACACAAAGGATCCAAATTACAACTTGATCAAACTAAGTTTTCTTTATTGATCTATATTTAGTTTAAATAATTTGTTTATTACTTAATATGATGCGGTGAAACAAAATATTGATTTTAGTGAGATTATTCACATAAGAAAAGATTTTTATAAAATTGCAATGATAATAATAATTGTCATAGTAGAAAAGAAGAATATGAGAATTCAATATGGAAGAACATTAATGTTTACACCATAAAAATACCACCAGAAAGCAATTGCTAAAATTGAGCCACGTGGTAGTATAATAAAAGGAATGGAATAGGATATGACTATGTAGTTACGTTGTGTATCCTTAAAAGAATTTGAACTTGAAGAGATAACTGATTTTGTAGGTGAAAGAATCCTATCAGGAGGAATCTTTGGAAGACAGTTACAATACAAATATTTTAGAAGAATTAGTTACTAGATGACTTGTTAATGCATACAATTATTAGACATGTGGATTATTTCCATCGGAGGATTTTGAAAGAATTAGTTACTAGATGAGGTGTCAACCAATAATCTTTAGAGGAAGTAACGGGATAAATGGCGGAGTATTATTGGAAGAATTCTGACATTAGTGACAGATTACAGGATATCATTAGAAAATTTTTGACATCAATGATCGATGCCGGGTTATCATTGGAAGAATTCTAACATCGGTGACAAATGATGTGATATCATTGGGAGAATTCTGACATTAGTGACAGATGAAAGGATATCATTGGAAGAATTCCGACATCACTAATAGATGACAGGATATCATTAGAAGAATTCTTGCATTAGTGAAAGATGAAGGGATATCATTGGAAGAATTTTGACATCAGTGATAGATGACGAAATATTATTGGAGGAATTCTAAGATCAGTGATAGATGATAAGTTATCATTGGAAGAATTCTGATATCAGTGATATATGGTGAAATATCATTGGAGGAATTCTACCACTAGTTACAAGAACAAATAGAGGAATAATATTGGTGAAAAATTGAAATAAATAGTTACCTTGACAGGTGGCAAGAGGAGCATTTAAAATTTGGTTTTTACAATTGATTGATGTTGTAGATCATAGAACATGTGGTAGAAACTGATAACTAAATGTAACTATCCATTTTGTCTATAAATAGTAAGAGAACATAGAAAAAAAGACACTGCTCCAACATACAACAAACACAACACAATGTTGTTTTTATCTTTCTCCCTTATAAAAGTCTTTTATCTTAGTTTAGTTTAGTTTCCTTCTATAGGAAATTCTACTAGAGTTGATTTAATTTCTTTGTCATAGAAGGCTCTTACCATAATCTAATTTAGTTTCCTCCTCTAGAAATCCTCTTAGAGTTGATTCAATTCCTTTACGGATTTCTGCCCTACCATCATTTGGAGTTGATTTAATTCTTCCATAGACATCCATCTCGTTGGAGTTGATTTAATTCCTCAACAGGATAACCACCATCATTTGGAGTTGATTTAATTTCTTTATAGGTTGTATCATCACCCTCCATCTTCCACCACTATTTTACAGGATGAAGCAACATCTCCACCACCCTTCCATCTTTTGGAGTTTGATTTAATTCCTCAATGGATTACACCACCTTTCCACCATTTGAAGTTAATTTAATTCTTCCATAGTTTGCACCATCACCATCTTCCACCACCATTTCTACAAGTTGCTGTAGAGTTCCACCTCTATGTGGTTACAACAATAACAATACAATTTTGGATATCTATAGTAGCACCACCATTATCTTGGGTATTTGTTGGGCTGAATTACGGCATTATCAGTATCATTTTTTCATATGTTATTGTCTTAAACATACTATAAATATTTTATTTCACAAATAAAATATTATTTCAAAAAAGTTTTTTTTTTCTAATATTCTCATGGCATGTGATTTAAAAAAGTTATCGATATAGAGGAAAAAATAATTCATAGAGGGAAGAACCCCCCCCTCTCATAATCGCCTAAAAGTAAAAGGTGGCCAAACAAATCTCCTAAAGACAAAATTTTCCGAGTTCATCCAGATATTCAATATGTATTAACACTTGGGATCATAGAATTAAACCAAAATTTTATGCATACTTTACACAATGTGCCCACATGTAGCACTAGCACACCTAGACACGTAGTAAGCCAGAAATTTTGGATTAATAGATAAATTTTACACTAGAAAAATTTGATGAAGAACATGTGATCGATACAAGGAAAACATTGTTCTTTTAATGTGTTAAATGATAGGTTGCAAACTCATAAGTTACTTTATGTGAACTAGAGTCAAAACCCCAATAAATTAGTAGCATCAATGAACTAACTATGTTAGTGCAATTTTTTGTTAGTGATCCACTTTAGAAGGTGAAGAACACTGGACTAGATAGATTCTCATATGATAAATAAACAGCATTACATGTAGTCATGACAATGGTATTATCGAAAGTTTCAAAAGTTTTTTTGATGTATGTTGAAAACAAAATTAAATCTATGATTTAAATGCAAATTGGGTGAATATGGAATAGTTCTTTGAATAAAAAGATTTAAGATACAAGAAAGTGCAAAGCCTACAAAGTTTGACATTGTGCACATCAAGGATCAAATAATCAATATGGGAGGATCACATGGAAGCCTGGATATATCATCAAACTGAAGATACACACTTAAATCATATAGATACATAAACAATAATTGTTTCAATGCATATATTAACTGGAAATATAATATCTAATTGAAAAATTCCATTAGTATAGACCATCTAAAAACATCTATACATGTCGAAAATGTTGGTGGATGTATATATTTCTATTACTCTTAAATTTTAAAACCTTATAAATAAATTATCATAGTTCCATTGCAACATTCCTAATCTTTATATATCCATATTTTTATATTTCTCTCAAAATGAGAAATCCTTTGATATATTTCTCCCAAGGTTATATTAATACATGCATATGGTTAATGGGGTCTCTTAAATGGCATCAACTAATTGCATGGTTCATATTGAAAAGAAGATACACCCCATATGTAGTAACATAAGTATAGTAATAAAATAGTACCCTATGGTTACATAAGAAAATCTAATTTCACACGCAAATGGATGAACAACTTATCGAACAAAAGAGATCTAATTTCACAGATTGGAGTTCAAAGGATAAAGAGGGATGATAAATACCTAGGCAAAATTCTATTCTAAATAAATACAAGAAAAATGTATAGAGATTTTTTTAACATAAATTTAAATCAAAACATTAGGGATGGAAAGCAAGGATGCTATCCTATGTAGGTAGAGTAGTGCTTATTAAATCGGTTTCATCATCTATACTTATTTATCACATGTCAATAAAATTAATTCCAAAAGCAGAATGCAATAGGTTCAATGGTATCAAAAGAGCCTTTTGGAAGGGACATCAAGGCAAAAATATATATATCTATATCTTAAATCATGGAGCTAACAAGGAGAAAGCTAAGGGAAGTCTAGGGATTAGAGAAAAGGAACATTTAACAAGGCCACGATTACCAAACTAAGATGATGCTTATTGAGGGAGCCTATGTCATTATAGGCCAAATCGTTAAAAGCCAAATACATGCCTCATAGTGATTTTTGGAGTGTGAAGACTAGAAATTGGAGCTCTAGAAGTTGGTCAAGCATCCTAAAATCGAGAAATTTATTCAAAGAAGGAATTTGTTGGGTGGTTTGTAATGGGTAGAAACATCAATAGTTGGCTAGACCCATGGATCCCAAGTATGCATGATCATATGGAAAGACCCAATTTGCACAATGCTACTATGAGAATAGCTAAAGATTTGACAGATATGAGTCCTAACAGATGGAAAGAAGGCTATATTTGATAGATTTTTTAGCCTTAGATAGCAAAAGAGATTCCAGAGATTTTTTATTAGCTTTGACAACAATAGCGAAGTGGATAGACTAATATGGATCAAAACACAATCTAGAAAATTCACCACAACATTGGTGTATAAGTCCATCAGATTAGCAACCCCATCATCTTCATCTTCACATATGGAAGACAACTATTTTAACAATGTCAAAAGCGGAGGTCCTGAGTTTGAAGCACACCCCCTTTGAGCCACTTGCCCAGGCGTAAAAAAAACCCATTTTACCTAGCACGTGGGAGAAGTAGGGAGTCCACGTGCCTCGAGGACACAATCAAGAGCTCTAAGAGGCTTGGATACCTCGGTTATCTAAAAATATAAAGACATAGATGTTGTATGGAAGAAATTATGGGAAGTCAAAGGATTACCACCCAGGGTAATATGAGGATGCCTCATTAGAGCTATTCCAATCAAAACCAAAGTTAAGAAATTCATCCCTTGAATGGAATCTAATTGCACCTGCTATAATGAAGAGCATGGATTTATTGTCATCATGCTAATGCTTAGGTCAGAAGCTTCTCAAACTAAATCAGAGAAGCTTTAGAGACCGGATAAATGAATGGTTACTAGCTCCACTAGAGATCTTTCCAACTCAGTGCAACTATTATTTGGTACTTATAGGAGGCTAGAAACACTAGAATTTTTAATGACAGATTCATATCTACTCAATTCATTATCATGTTGGCTGTATCTTTGTTGAAGGATTATTTGGGTACAATATGTTGGAGCAAAGTGGCATTGATCCAAGAAAATAGGTTTGTTAGAGTGCTTTAAGACACGTTACAATTTTTGCTTTCCTTAAGAATATTTTCGCCACACACTCAATTAAATTGAGTCAGTAAAGGAGTTACAAACAAGTCATCTCCAAGATACAATGAAACCCAATAGTTCTCTATATATTGATCTGTGGTTTATTGTACCAAAAATCAATCCAGAAGATTTGCAGCCTTTAAAGATTCAAGAGCATAATATTTTTCTAATAAAATATGGGGGTCATGTTCATTAACTAAAAAATATGTTATAAGGCTGTACTATGGGTCTAAAAGGTGTCTAAGTGTCTCTTAGGCTTTTCATTTGTGACTGTTGAGTATAAGAGTCATTAATGATGTCATTTAGACCTAAATTAAAATGTATAAGTGTTTGCAACTAATCAACGAGCATAAGTTTCCAAAAAAATTTAAAGTTTGAAAAGTCAAACTCTTCCCAACATTCATAACCACCTAATGATTAGTTATTGAAAGTTTACAATCTCTAACACAACTATAGTATTCCATGATCATTTGTCTTGGGAGGTGACACCATCCATTTTAATTTTTGCCTAGCTAAGGAAGTGAATGTTAAAGCATTACACCTAGGGTTGATAGTAGCTCATGGACTCTCAAATCAATTAATACAAATTGAAGGAAACTATTTACAAATCATGCAACTTTTACATTAGGCAGAATCATATCTTCCATGGAGAATTCAGTCCATCATCATGGACTTCCAAAGACTATTTCAAATCCTCAACAATATTCAGTTTTTATTTACTAAGAGAAACACAAACATGGTGGTATAGAATTTGGCAAAATTTTCCGCAACCAACCGGGTCACTCATACCCGCTGCCACCCCCCCCCTCTCCCCCCCCCCAAAAAAAAAAAAAAAAAAAGTATCCTATGATTTTTCTAATTTTATTAAAGAGAAAGGATGCTTGTTCAAGATGTACCTCTGCCTGTGAGGGGGGTGAAC
>JAOXJP010249998.1:0-22102 GCA_025762735.1 Platanus orientalis
ATTGTGAGAAGAGACTGGAGTGGTACACGTCCATTCAGACTGGAGATGATTTGAACTCCCCTTAGGATACCTGTTGTCAGACATTGTGTCACAACATGAGCAAAGACTCGAGTGGTACCTGTCCATTCACACTGGAGATGATGTGAACTCCCCACTGTCTACCGCAGCACCCCGTAATTATAGGACGAATACTGGGTAATGACCTTATTGGTGACTTAACAATAAAATTCAGTTTATAAACGAAATCGTTCTTTTTGTTTGCACTGCACTTGAGAACCTGACCTGTTTCTTAGGCCCACTTTTTTTTGCAAATTCTATCCCTTCAGATGCAATACGTTGAAGAAAATAGGTATCTAACACAAATTGGGCACGAAACAACATGATTATTTTATTTTCGTTTTCTTTTTTTTTTTTCTTTTTTGTAAATATTTTTATAATGTCTACAGTTTCTTACAGTTTTGGTCCAGTCAAACTCAGAAACAGCATGCTGAAACCAGGCAGGAACATATCTTTATTCATAGAAAGAGCATAGAGTTTGTCAAAGTACATCAACTACCCGTTTTTATCCTCTCTTAGCGAGTTCTTCTTGAACCATTTTCAATCAAAGGATGATATTTCCTTCCGAACAAAGAAAAGGCCAGAAGGCCCACCATCAGGCAACAAAGCCAACCTCACAGGACTCTCCGCCCCTTCCTCAACAGTTAAGATCCCAGTATTGCAATTAACATCTGTTTTAACAAAACCAGGACAGACACAATTTATGCAGAAAGTAGGAAACTTCTTTGCTAGAATCCTTGTGTAGGCATTCATGGCTGATTTGGAGACTATATAAGCAGACATATTAAGAGGCCAGCCTTTAGTCTCTAATGTATCTTCCTTGAAGTCCTTTAGAAACTCATTCAACATCTCCTCCACTCTCTCTTCTGTGAGGCCATCAATATCACTTAGCACCTCTCTAGCCCTTTCATTGGGGATATTCTGAAACAAAACAATGAGAAAATCCAAGGTCAATCCTTTCATGAAATGCCCTCTCACTCAATTCAAGTTAAAGTATCCTATATTAACTCCATAGATCTCGTTCTCGTTCCTCTACTAAATCTTTTTTTTCCTAGATCAAGCAAGTAGTTCCATTGAAATTGACAGAGATACATAGCTTAGAAGCTGAAATTAATTAACATGACTAGCCTGAATATTAGGCAAGTTGGAGACCTTTACTGGTTTCCTATATTATTAAGTACCTACTTAATTATCCTTTCTAGAGGTGAGTCTGTACCTTTAGCTTCCCCATTGAGGAAGAAACATTGACAATTCTCGCTGAATCAGACAGCTGAAGGAGGGGAATAAGTGCTTCAGTCAATCTTTTGGGGCCATAGTAGTTTGTTTTCAGACATTCTTCTGTCAACTCATAAGTTTCCGTCATTATTTCCTTCATATTCGGTGACTGCATCAGTAAATCAAATCAGTCCTTTCTGTAGCTCACAATCCCAACAGATAGGCAAATCATCTTCAGATTTTTATCATTAACCTCTACAACCATTCTTAACACTTTATCAAACAGAAAACTAGTGCCAAATGCAATTTACATCATTTAGCAACTTATAAAATTATAATAGCTTAACAACAACAAAATAGGATTTTTACCAACCATCTTGTGAGAAATTTCAGAGCATGATACATATAAGCTTAAGCTTGCAGCAAAAAGAAGTCGCGGTTCAGAGACCTACCTTGCCCTCTGTAGGTCTCAGGGCCCTTAAAGCATCACAATCAATTATGACTCCACTAATCCCTGCGTTATTTACCTGCAAAAGAGATCCAGTTTCTCTCATGATATACCAAAGAAACTACAAAGATAAAATACTTCAATCAAACAATTTAGAGAACATCAGTTCCTCATAATAAAATCCATAGTTCAATCAAAAGCAGAGATGGGTATGTTTAATTGTTTATTGTAGCTTTGTTTATATCAAGATATCAGGTTTCTGCAACTAGTTTTTGATGAAAGTCAACATTGAAGCAATTAAATTAAAAGAAGAGAGAGAAAATCGGCTTTCAATCTTACCAATATATCAAGCTTCCCAAAGTGGATTCCAATGAAATCTGCCAAGGAAGCAATACTAGCTGGGTTTGTCACATCCAGCTGATGAAAAACCACATTAGACAACCCAGATCCTTTCAGACTTTCAACAGCTTCAAGACCCTTCTTTTCATCTCTAGCTGTCAACACCACCATGACACCATTAGAAGCTAGTTGGCGACAAATCCCAAGTCCAATTCCCTTATTGGCTCCTGTAACAACTGCACACCTGAAATAGAACTACGAGTGTTAGAAGGGTTTGTTAAGAGATTACCTTGGGAAGTACAAAGAATCACGAAATAACTACAATACCTCCTTGTTTCAGGGCTGGTGATTGTTTCTGCCATTTTCATGTAGAAGTATTAACTCAGAAATTGGTGGTGTGTTTGAGTTCGTCCGGAACTAGCAATATCTAAGCACAAGAGCACAACTGTAGAGCGTGTGGTCATAAGGGATGCCTAGAATTTCAATTGAAATGTTCTGCTATTTTCTGTCGTGGCTTCGTATGTGCTTCTCATTAACTATTTAGAACTTAATCAAATAACAACTAATTACCAAAAAAAAACCAATAAACAATTAGAAAATTATGGTCTTTGTTGACACCGACCTCTGTAGGCCTGCCTTTGATTGACACGTATTTTTTTTGAGTTAGGTGTTCTTTTAGGACACACCTAAACTTTCAATTGAACACCTTTTGGTCGCCTTTTTGGACATTTTACTCCAACAAAACACGTGTCGGTTTAATTCACCAACATACACTTGAGACACATTTTTCATCACAGAACATTTGTTGGGCAATTAGAAAATCCTTGCATCAATAGACAAGGGTTGGTGTGTTGTTGTTGGGTTAATGTCTTGTCTTCAACCCGAGATATAACCCAGGATGACAACCCAAAAACCCTGAATATGACCCTAAAATGACCGGTTTTGTATCCGATTTGGGGTCCGGATCTGACCCGCGGAAATTAGGGTTTTGGGGGTTTATATTTGAGATTTTTTGTTTTCCATGCCGCCACACTGTTCATTGTAATCTCTATTCTTCGATCATAGTGAAAGCTTTTCTCTGTTTTCACCCGTAAATGTAGGCTTCAAGCCGAACCATATAAATCGTCTTGTTCTTGTTGTGTGATTGCTTTCTGCTTTATTTTCTCTCTTCTTGTTTGCTGCATATGATCACAGATCTAGGTTTCCGCATAACAGTTGTCATCATAAATTTATTCTCGTCAAGTCTTCCGGCTAGGCTTTTCTATTCTCAGCATAGGAAAACGCCCAAATCAAAGGGTGGCCATATTAGCGTTAGAAGTGATTTACACATGTCCCCAAAAGTGAAAATCACTTTCGGCGCTGATGTTCCGTCTGCTTGAACATCAGCGGAGGCGAGCAGAGGTTAGGGGTCGGTGTATAAAATCCTCACCAGTCATCTTCATGTCCTTAAGACTTTTAATTTTTTATTTTTATATGAACACTGTTGAGAAATGCGTCCCTAATTTTGTGTGCACAAAATCTGTGGACATGGACCAGGATGCAGTCACATCAGCACCAAAAAGTGATAAGCTTGCTCCCAAAAAGGGTAAATCACTTTTCATTGCACACAAATTTTGTGTGCACAAAATCTGGACTGAGAAATAAGATCCTCCAAAATTCCAAATGGTTCTGATTTTTTTGGGCTGTTGTTCATCCAGGTGGTCGGATGGTGGATTGCCTTGGCTTTATGGTAGATTTAAAGCTATAACACCTGCCAACACCGCCATGGGATGTGAGGGTGGCTGCGGCATCTATTTTCCTCACGGCTCCTGGAAGACTGAGGGTCAAATCCCTAAATTGAGGTGCACGCCAATGTGATTCATGCCCAAGTGACCAAACTAAAAAAGAAAAGCTAGAGTAGTTTAAGACTAGTGGATGAACCTGTGCTGACACTGGTACCTAACCCATCGAATTGGGAAATGTGGAGATAGTAGAGTATTAATGAGGAGAACAAAAAATTAGGAAGAAGAAGAAAGAGTCGGAGAGGAAAACGTATGGGGAGAGAAATTTTAGGAGAGTGGGCCTATTTTTTAAGTTTAGAGCTTGACACTAAACTCTTACCCAAATTGAAATTTTAAATTTTTATATACTTAATTTGTTTTGAAAACAGTTTTAGAAACCAACTAAAAAAAACAACTATAGTGAGTAGGATTGTGAAAGAGATAAAATAGGAGAGCATTAACATGGAGGGAGAGAGGAATCGTGGCATTGTCCATGTGTCATTCTTAAAAATATAATAAAAACAAAATAAAATTTGTTTTGGTTGTCAAACTCTACTTGACCCATAGAAGAGGGAAATGTGGAGATGTACTTAGACATGTGGAAGATGGAAACGTGGAGATATACTTGACCGAGTACCCACTCTTACCATCTGTTCCTCTCTGCACCCTGTCAGGGGGAGGGCACATCAGCATTGACAAGTAATTTTCACTTTTTGGGTGATGCATTTCACTCTCTACTTTTTGGGTAATTTTCACTTGTCGGCAATGATGTGCCCTCCCCCTAACAAGAGAGTGGATACAATCCACTCTCTACTTAACCCATAAAAGAGGGAAACATGGAAATGTTACATTCCAAATAAAAGACATTGAGGGGTAACTTAGCAACCCTTTGCTTTAGTATATATAGATTTGTTGGCTTATTTGCATGGAGATGGAACATATATCCCCATAAAGGGAACAGGGGAAGATTTTTCTTTGAACTATTTTTTATCAAGGGAAAGAATGTTTTGTCTAGGATCTTGTGTCATTGATAGTGTCTAGAGACATCATATGGTAGATTTAGGGGGGGTGATGCATTTTTTGAATATGGAATATGCATTTTATTCCATATGATGTTCCTTGGTGTCCCGGACACCATCCTAGACACCAAATCCTGGACAAATCATCATTTTTGTTTTATCAAATATAATTAGTGGATGACCTTGTATTGATTAAATTTCAATCAAACTTAATGAAGCAGATGTAGAAATTTAAAAAATAAATAAATAAATAAAAGAAGAAGAAAAGCCCTTACCAAAAAAAAAGGGAGTTGAAATATTGCATAGGTTAATTATAAAGGGTGGTGAATAGGATTTCTCACTCGTTTACCCTTTTTTTATTTTTTAAGATTTTTTAATTCAATTTTAACTTTTTTGTACTCAAGAATAATATCAAATTAGTGGTATACAAGAGTAGATATGGATTTAAAAGTAAAGAAACAAACAATTACACAAAATAATCTACAACACAAGATTTATAGTGGTTTAACACAAGGGCCTAAGTCCACTTTTTTAAAGCTCACTACTAAGCATAGGTATTTTTCATTAAGATTGTCTATTACAATCTAAGTCAAAACATACCAAAAACTTAACTACTTGCACTAAGCAAGCTAATCAATACACCCAATATCTCTGACGAATGTAGTCATGCTTCCGATGTTTCCGGCTAAAGCAAACAAGATAAATATGAATATGTATGTAAATAAATGCAAAATAAAAGCAAAGCTTGTTACTCAATGGTTGATGTTGCTATGTTTACCAAGTGGGAGTGCTGTTTGAAGATCTAGTGTGTCTATCTTTCCCACAATACTTCAAACTTTGGCTCTAGAGCTCCTTGAGTTTAGTCAAACAAATGAGGGTTTCCTCTTAGGACAACTCACATGTACTTCACTTTAAGATAATAGCAAAGTAAAGTAGAAGATGTACTAAGAGAGAGATTTCTGAGGGACTGTAGAACTTGGAGCTCAAGTAATGGAAGAATAATGTATTTCACTCTTGAGAACTCACTTTTGGTGAATGCTTGAAGTGTTTCCCTAAAAAAAAAGGTTTTTTTCTTATAGGGGTTGAAAATCATTCACATTCTTTGGATTGAAATCCTTTTAAATTGGCAAATAATATGGGTCATTCATTTAAAAACGGAGTTTTGGAATCTTTATGTTTTTACCGAGTGTGACTGATCACGAAGCATCAGGTTGTGACTAGTCACAAAAGATGGATCACAAATTGAGAGGCTCGTGGATGTCCATATGCCCCAAAATCATGATCGATCACGGTTTTGTGATCGGTCACACTAGTTACAACCATTAGGGTTGTGACCGATCATACTAGAAGAAGCCCACTGCTCGGGTGTTTTGTTTTGGGCCAAAAACCTAAGTGTAATCGATCATGGGTTTTATGATCGATCACCCCTATGATCAATCATAGCTTTTGTGATTGGTCACAAACAAATTTTCTGGTGAATTCTATCTTGGGTCTCTTAGGAGGGATCACACTGCTTGGGTCCTTGAGGGGGACCTCTTACACGTGCATAGGTATATTGTGATCCTCACTACATGATCTTACTCATGTTACATGTATGCTTTTACCCTTTGGATGCCAAGGGCTCAAATTTTGGTCTTGATCTTCAAGTCTTGAGTCTTCTTGGAGATTTTCACTTAGGGATGACTCTATCATGACTTAGAACCCTTACAACATGTTTTGACCATGAGATTGACAAATACTACACGTGCATCAATAGGAACAAATAACATGGACAAGATTTGGTGTCAAAAACACCAAGGGGGTGTCATATGGAATAAAACGGGTAGGAATTTGAAATTTTGTCTAGCCCATACTCATTTTGTTCCATTTGAAGTCCCTTGGAATCCTGGGCAAAAAAAAATATCTAAAAGAAGATGAACTGACATCACCCGTGGAAAGAGGGAAATGCAGAGAGAGATGGAGTGTTAACCAACAGAAGAAGAAAAAATGGAAGAGTGGAAGACGAAAATGTAGAGGTAGAAAATTAGGAATGGAAAGAATTGGATGAGACATATGTATTTTGTTGATAAGATTAGAAACCCCAAAAAAAGTAGGAACCTACGTGTCCAAATGTGGATGAAAAAATTTAGGAGAAAGGAGAGAACCATTAAGACACTTGTTAATTTCTTAATATTTGCTAGGTTGTTCATATAGGTTAGGGAGAGACGGACGAAGACGAGGGAAAATAAGGGATGTGTGACGTGTGTATTAAGCAAACGGAATAGAATTAGACACTTGCAATTTTTTCAAAAATAGATGAACGTATAGGTTGTCAATGTAGGCAACCCACTACTTTAGTGTATAACTAGTGAATGCCCATGTAAACACAGGTGAGTGACCAATGAGAGTTAAAAATAAATAAAAATAAAACAAATTGGAGATCCTTCCCATTTTGGAAAACATTTGGTCTTTCCTAATTAAATGAAAATTTTAGCACGTCTCTATCTTCTATTTGGTTTTTTAAACTCCTATTTTTTCTCACCTATCTTCTTTTTCTCTTCATCTATTTTTAATACTCACCATTTTTATACAGGTCATTAGCTAGTATGATTTTAAAAGAGGAAATAGAGTTAGAAGTGGGAAACATGATAGATTTTAAGGGAGAGACGTGGGTGAGAAAAATAAACATAGAAGAGATGTGAATGAGAAATTTGAGAGGGATGTAAATTTGAGAGGGATGTAATTGAGAAGAAAAACAGGGATAGGAGAGGAATAACCGTTTTGGAATCCAACTAAGAGAAAGATAAAAGAAGAAGGAGAGAGATACATGACAAATTTCTAAAAAACTAAGAAATTAAGACAGGTTTTCCACATAGGCAACCCTTTGCTTTAGTGTATATAAATTAGTGGATGAACCCATGTTTGTACAGGTACCTGATTAAGTTTCAATCATACTCAAGAAAAATAATTGTTCAAAAAAAATTTTGAAATGACATCACCCGTGGAAGAGGGAAACACAGAGAGAAATGGAAGATGTTAACAAAAAAAAGATTAAAAAAAAAAAAAAACCTATGTATAAGAATGTGTATGAGAAAAATTACGAGAAAGAAGAAATAAGAGAAAGGAAACCTTAAGAGAGACTCTTGTTAATTTCATAAAAATAGAAGAAATTTGATGTGGTTGTCCACATAGGCAACCCATTACTTTAGTGTAAATAGATATTCTATTATAGTATAAATAACAGAGCACAGTGATAACGGTTATAACTACTATAATATCTTATGACCATAAATAACATATAACTACTATTGGTCATTATAGTGACTTTTATACAACAACCATTATAATTGTTTCTCCATTTCATGTAGTTGGGTTCATGCTGCCTGTTTTTTTTATCTTGGGCAGTTATTAGTCTTGGCCATTCTTTCCATTTGAGGGTGGTTACTTGGATGATTCGATATATCTATATACTGTAATTGTCTATATACTGCTCTTAACTTGGTTTGTTGCCCTTGGGGTCCAATTGTTCTCATGGAATCCATCTGCCCGTTTCAACTCTATAAGATGTTTCTTGCAACCTTAAAATTCCCATTTTCAGAAATGAACAAGTCCAAGTAAAAGAATGGGAAGAAGATGCAGTCTGGCCCTACCATAGATGAGGTGCATACAAATCGGGGTTGCTGTATGCCATTTGACAATGGCAAGAAAGGAAACCTTGTAGATCTGATCAAGTGATTACAATTATCTAATCTTTCATATTCTTTTTAGATTGAGAGGAAACAATATTGAGAGAAATTTCACAAGGATAACTTGTTTGGCAACGAAAAATCTCCTTTCTTATGTCGTGCAGACATGACTTAATTTTCGAAAATAATTGTTCTAAGATGGTGCTACTTAAAATTAGTGGACATTTCCAGTGGTTAGTATAAGGGACTAAATTATGGGGATGGGTTACAATACCAATGAATGGTAATATACTCTTTTTGTCTTACATAAGAAAAATACAAGGATTTCCAATCTTGACTATGCAAGAGTCATGACATGGGTTATCCAACATATCTCGTAATAAAATTATCATTTTTTTTTTTTTTTTTTTTTTTCCCGATTCCTATGGAGATTCTACTGGTTTTGTAGCTTCGACCCAGTCAAACTCATCTTTGAGTTTCTAAAACAAGGGGAAAACATATATTTATGCATATAAAGAGAAAAGAGTTGTCAAAGTACATCAACAACAATGTAGTTCGAGTTTTGTTCTCCCTAAAATAACATCTTATTGAACCATTTTTAATCAAAGGACGATACTTCCATCCGAACAAAGAAGAGGCCAGAAGGCCCGCCATCAGGCAGCAAAGCCAACCTCACAGGACTCTCTGCACCTTCTTCAACAGTTAAGATCCCAGTATTGGAGTTCATGTCAGTTTTGACATAACCAGGACAGACACAATTTATGCAAAAAGTGGGAAATTTCTTTGCTAGAATCCTTGTGTAGGCATTCATAGCCGCTTTGGAGACTATATAGGCAGACAGATTAGAAGGCCAGCCATTAGTTTCTAATGAATCCTCCTTGAAATCCTTGAGAAACTTATTGATCACTTCGTCCACTGTCTCTTCTGTGAGGCCATCAACATCACTTAACACCTTTTTAGCCCATTCATTGGAGATATTCTGAAATAGAACAATAAGAAAAACAACATCAATCTTTCCATGGAATACCCTTCCTCTCAATTTCAGTAAAATAACATAATTTCAATTCCATACCACCATTTCTTTTTCTTTTTCTTTTTCCTTTTTTTTTTTGGGGGGGAAGAGGGGTTAGGCAAGAGAGTTTAGTGCTAAGTTGGTGGGTGAAGATGGGTTTCAAACCCAGGTCTGTGGTATCAAAAATTAAAAGACTTTTCCAATAAAATTGCTGCATCTTCAAGGCAATGAACTCCATACATCCCATTGACATTCTTCTTCCAATTCGCTTTTAAATTTTTTGAATTTTGATCAAATGAGTAGAAAATTTAAATAAATTCAATTGGGATACATACCAAAGAAATTGAAATTTATCAAATGGAGGAAAAAAGGAGAGTTTGCTCCAAATCAGGAAACCATAAGAGGTATGGGACATTACTGGCATGGGTCACCAAGATGTCACCCATTTTTTCACCCAAATCGAGCAAGTCCAGGCGCAAATTCCTATCATTTGTTACTATATATGTAATTCACTGGTTTCCTATAATTAAGAAGTGACTGTTATTTTCTTTTGAAAGGAGGGATTGTACCTTTAGCTTCCCACTGGCGGAAGAAACATTCACGATTCTGACTGAATCAGAAAGACGAAGGAGAGGAGTTAGTGCTTCAATCACTCTTTTGCCACCATAGTAGTTTGTAATCACACATTCTTCTGCTAACTCATAAGTCTGTGTCATAATTCCCGTCCAGTCTGGTTTCTTATCTTTTTGCTGCATCAGTAAAAACAGTTCAGTCCTTTTGGTGGCTAATACTACACATCCACCCCACATGACTCACAAGAAGGAAAATTCTCAATAGATTAAATTATCACTGCCTTTATAAACAGTATAATAACAGCTACACAGAGCACATGTTTCATATACAACCTACAATCATCAAATTTCTAAGTAAAAGCTTCATTTGATAAAGAACTATGATCTTTTTACACACCCATCTTATAAGAAACTTTAAAATATGAGCTACATATTAAGAAGAAATTAACCAACCCTCCCAAAACCCTATGGTGTTAGGATCATAGTCATCGGGAAGCTTGGTACAAGGTGAGAAGCTCGCCTCCCCAATTAGTGGGAAGCATGGTGAAGCGAGTGAAAATTATTTAGAGAAATGAGTGGAAGCTTCCGAAGAAGTAAGTAGAAATGTTTAAAGAATCAACTTGAAAGCGATCCAAGAAAAATATTTTACTTTATTTAATGTAAATCCAATACTGTTGGCATTGAATAAAATATTATCTATGAAATTTAGTAGTGCTTTTGTAGGAAAAATATTAGATTGAATATTGAATTTATTGTTTATATTACTTTACTCCAACCCAATAAAAATGATTCAAATCTGATGGTTTTTCTACAATGTCTTCTATAGTTTGACTCTAAGATGTTAGTTATATACAAAAATCGAATGTATAGTAAAATCTAAGATATGGTTGGCGATACTAATAACAAGTAGTTTGCATATTGATTTATATATCCTCATTCTTTGTTACTAACAAGTAGTTTATTCACTTTATTGTATTGTCGTTGAAGTTATTGATTATAACTTATTGTTATTTATTTTATTATTATTTTTTACTTCTAGCTTCCTAAGGATTTATCGATTCTCACTCCCCGCTTCTCACTTATGGTTAGGAGAAAAGGGCACTGGAGAATAACTGCATCCATGGGGAGATTCGAACTCCCAACCTAACCTCACTAATACCATATTAAGAAGTAAATTAACCAACTCTCCCAAAACCCTAAACTGTTAAGAGAGGTATGAGTTAATAAAGTCATAATATTTCAACAGTATGGATGCTTAAGCTTGCAGTATAAACAAGTTAATTACAGATCAGAGACTTGCCTCATCAACAGCAGCTGTGGCTGCCCTTAAAGCATCGCCGTCTACTATGACTCCACTAATTCCTGCGTTGTTCACCTGCCAAGAGTTAAAGTACATGGATCAGCCAAAGCAATGTAGAGATCCTCTATTCTCCACTAAATCCTATTTTCCCATCCAAAGAATCTTCTGATGAATCCATCCAAAGAATCATGAACTCAAAAGAAGAGATGGGTATGTTTATAGCCCATTAATACCTAGCTTTATTCAAGTAAACAGGATTTTGGAAACTGGGTTCTGATGAAATTCAATAATGAATCAAAAAATTGATAGGAAAAGTCAAACTAAAAGAAGAGATTGAATCAATTTCTACAGATTGGTTTCAAAACATACCAAGATATCAAGCTTTCCAAACTGGGTTTTGATGAAATCCGCTAGGGAAGCAATACTAGCAAGGTCCATCACATCGAGCTGATGGAAAAACACATCAGACAGTCCAGACCCTTTAAGATTTTCAATAGCTTCAACACCCCTCTTCTCATCTCTAGCTGTTAACATCACCACTATTCCATTAGAGGCTAACTGTCGACATATCTCCAATCCAATTCCTTTATTCGCTCCTGTAACAACTGCACATCTGCAATAGAAAAATGGATGTTAAAGCATTTGGTTGATTTACATAAGGAACCATCAAAGAACTAAACTACCTCTTCTTTGCAGAATTTGTGATGGTTTCTGCCATTTCCGATGAGAAGTTGACCTTAGAAATGCTAATGAGTTTGTCCGAAGATTAGAGCTAAGAATCTTTTGCGTGTGGGGTAAGCATTTAATTATTCTTTACAAGGTCAAATTGCACCATTAGGCACGCCTTCCCTTGGTTCCCGGCAATTCACTGGCTTTCCATGTCGGACAAATCTTTGAATGTTGTTTTACGTAAAGGTTATTTTCCCCCTCGGGTTAAATCTTTCTAGTTCGTTCTAACCCTCTTTTTCCATCTTTTCTTTTCTTTTTTGTTTTTTTTTCTTTTTCCTCCCCGAAAAGGATCCTTTCCTGCCGCTTACGACTGTTTAACAGGTGGCATAACACAATTGGCCAAAAAAAATGAAAATATTCTCTTTCACAAATTGTAGTTCACTTTTTTCCGCCAATCATGTTGTGCAAGCTGCTAAACAGGACCTTACCAGGTCATAAGGTGGCAGGAAAGGATCCGTTCCATTTCTTTTCTAACAATTTGATGATGAGAAAAAATCTTATATGACAAGAATTTCTTTCAAGCCCTGCGGACTCTGCAAACCATTCAGTTTCAACGGCTTGCTTTCGAAACATTTCAATTTCTGCAAATTGCCTAGATCTCAGTTGTTTAAGATGATAGATTGTTAAATATTATGATATGAGATGGGGCACGTAGTAAAGTGTGTTGCTCCAAATTTATAAGACAAGTAAATGTATTAGCTAAACCAAAAAAATAAAAAATAAAAAGGTGTACATAATAAGCTACACCATGAGTTCAATAACATACATGATCCTTCAAGATGTCCTTTCTTTCTTTTTCCTTCTTTGTTGAGTATGATTTGGTGGGTTTAAAAAACTCACACAAACACATTAATATTTTAAAAAAAAAATAGAAAGTGAGATTTAAACATAACATTAAATCACAAAATAACTGTTAAATGGAAGAGGACAAATATCCTGGACAGAACATTATTTTGGAATATGGAATAGAATTTTAACCACGGAAAATCCCACTAAGAAATTTGAAGTTTGGAGGAAGCCAGAACAGTTTCTAGATTTTATTTTTATTTTTTTATTTGTTTTGAATGATGTAATGAGGTCATAAATGCAATTTTGTGTTTTAGGAAGTAATCTTCATCATTTTGTACTATGCACTTCATTTGCACATTTTGATGCCACAAGTCACTCTACAACATTCTTCGTCCACCTCACTTCATATTTCTTGTAGTCCTATATTCTCATTCTCTTAAAAACCTACTTTATGAAATCTCATCATAATTTACTTCCTTATTTTGTCTTTTATCACTTTCTTTTCTTTTACATATAACCTTCTTTCAATTCTCATACATTTCATCGATTTTCATTTAATAATTCCTTGTTTCCTTAAGTCTTAGTCAATCATATCCATATTTTTCATTTTCATTCATCAATTTTCTATATAATCCCATATGATTTTCTCGTACCCATGAAAAGGCATTAAACCGATGTACTATGCTTAATTCTCATCCCATAATCTATTTATACATGTTGAGTGATTTTCTCCCTAATTCTTTCTTTGAAAATATCGTAAGAAAAGAATTCCATCCAAACTCATATCAAAAATATTAATAGAAATCCAATATCATTTTTAAGTTTCATTTATCTTATACAAGTGGTGATTTCATATAAGGGTGACATTGTTTGATACAACCCAACACAAAAATAATCAGGCTAGGATTGACCCTAAGCGTCTTTCAGGTCAAAACAGATCAACCTACTTTGACATGATTAATAAATGGGTCAGGTTAGGTTTGAATCAAATCATCCCATGCCTTTACCTTGACACGACACAAACCTGACTCGCCAATACAATTTACCACATAACCCGCAAACCCAACGTAACCCGACACGAAAATAAGCAGGTTAGGGTTGACCCTAAACATGTTTCGAGTCAAAACAAGTCAACCTGCATTGACACAATTAATAAATGGATCAGGTTAGGGTTGAACCAAATAATCTTATTCCCTTACCTCGACATGACACAAACCCAACCTGCCAACACGAATTGCCACCCCTAATTTCATATAAGTTATGTAATGTCTATCTCATCTTTCATATCTTCATCTATTTGATTTTTTTCATTCTTTCATTTTTTGGTTGTGACTCATAAGACTAGTCTGACTTTGTTGCACCAATTTAAAAGCAATTTTTCCAATTCTTGGTTACCGTCTTTCTTTACAAACATCACTTCCAAGAATACAAAGCAGAGAAGAATTGTTTCCTCTCTCGTGTTCACAGTGTTGGATGTTAAGTCGACTTCTCATTTAATTCAGTTAAAATTTTACATAAAGAAGATATGTGATCAATTAAATGTGAGATTAAGGCCATTAACCAAGTCTTTCCCCTCTTGAGAGGTGCTCCTACCAAAATTAGGAGATGCCTGAATTACGAATTGAGGATAATGTCATTAAGCGTGCAGGAATGGTGTCCTTCAACGTGGGGACTAGAGAAGGTTTTTCTTCTTTTTGATAGTCCTAAGATGAGCTTCAAACGACTAAATGAACCTTTTTCCCTTTAAATAAACCACTCAAACATGAAATCATTTTCAACCATCATCAACCTTGATGAACTTCAAATTGCAACCTTGTGATGAGTTCTGGGAGAAATTGAGTTGGTTACCGATTCACTTTTTGACTAATAGAGAGAAATTAAGAAAGAAAATGAGTATACGTGATTGAGAGAAAGAAAGAGAGCATATGGAGGTTGTTTTGGTTAATGCACCCCAACAAACATAGTTTATAAAGGATATATTTTCAAAACACCCTTTAGATCATCTTTCCCTTCTTGTGATTGGCATAACAGTGATAATCCACGTACATGTCCATAAGCACATAAGGTCTACTGTCTCTCATGTGACGCCGGAAAAACATCACATACATTTCAACCAAATTTGGCTGAGTTTTAAAATTTTTGTATTTAAGTCACGCTGTAGACACTTGTTACACGTTAACTTAATGCAGAGGAACCTCCCTCGATTTTGCCTATCAAGAAATAACCACTTCAAAGTTTAAAAAATTGTAACCCAATGATCCAGGCCTGCCCCTCTATTTGGACTCAAGGTAACCCTAAAAAATTCCTTACAGTTGCCCTAATTCTGAATGTAGGGACATGCAAATGCAGTCCATGAGGTGACTGGAGGGACAGTCTCCATAGCATTTCAAAATAATTTTCAAATACACACCAAATGGTGAGGAAAGGTGTGCTTATGATTGAATGGAAGATTTGCCCCTAGATGGAGTAGAATGACAAACTAGACTCCCACAACTGAGAAGAATTGGGACAAGGCTTTGTTGGATTAAGTTTAATATAGGGCGCTTTTCTAAAATGAAATATGAACCAGAGCTGTCTTAAGTTCTATAAACAAGGTGGATAAAAACATAAAGGTTTGAGACAACCTGCGTCTCACTGTAAAATTATCTATAAGTTTAAATGGACGTAAGCTTGGGCTGGTTACAAAGATCCATCACTACCTGGAATCACACAGCTACTAAGCAACCCACATCCACCAGAACAACAAGAATTATCCATAAATGATAAATATATGTATTTAACAATTCATGGGGCCATTCAAATCCTCCTTAATACTGGCTACAAATAACCTGCCCAGGTGATGCTTCGGCTTCTGACTCGCTCAAGTCAATAACATCAATCTGCTGATCAGTAATCTTCTGACGCCCTACAACTTTACAAGCATGGATGGTTGGAGAAGGGCTTAAGAGATCAATGACCTCAATTTCAGTACTGCTTGGAGCAACCGGGTGGTGACAAATCGCATAACTATGAATCTCATTGCTTTCTGATTCTATGTCAAGCAACAGGCCTTGCATCTTCTGATTGACTTCGCTCAAAGCAGCATTGTTTTCTGATTTCTTTGACCTTTGTTTCCGATTCGGTTTCTTCACTTCAGCTCTTTTTTCCTCAAACTCTACTATCTTCTCAGGACATGCACTAGGAGCAGAAACTAGATTCTCAATTTTGAAGGAATTTAAGATAAATAATTATAAAAATTTCAAGAAAGTATAAGAACTTAAGCATCAATGGATTTGATCAATAGAGGGTAGAATAACCAAAGATGCTATACACACACACACACAAAAAAAAAGGGAATTTTGGAACTTCAATAACCTCTCTAAGAGATCAGCAGGGACTATGGAGGTTTTTAGTCCATCCAGCTCTTCCCAGGCAACCTCAAAACATTCTCTTCCCTGAACTTTTCTGTGCTTGATAATTGCAGTTATAGGACAAGTAACTGGTATCTATGAACCAAAAACATATGGGTTAGTAGTATCAAAAGAATGAATGACCTATTTACAAAATAAACCTTGCCCAAACTGAAACTGAATTAAGTCCTGGCCTTTGCAAGTAGAATTATCAAATCATATCAAACAAACAAAAACTTTATAAATATCAAATCTATTGCAATCTAGACACTATATTCGTTTTAAATGCATGTATTGAATCACATAAGTGGTTTAACCAGGTACTGAGAAAAACCAAGTTGACTTCAACAAATCAGTATGAATCAGCTGGATCTTTAAACCATGTTGCATAAAAGTAAATGTAATAATCAAGTAGCTAAAATAGAGTCACCTTATGTAGCGGAAGCCGAAGTCCAAGTTCTGCTGAAGTTGAACGCAGGTTTGCAAACCGCCTTAAATCTCTCTCAGCAATCTTTGGGAGGATATACTCATCTGTGCTAAAAAGAATATAGTGAATAAGCAAGCTGAACCATACAAAAAAGACAGGCCTCTGTAATCACTATTTATCAACATTCATATACAGTACAAATGAAATATTTCATATTGTTCTTAGAAACTCTAAAGTCCATACTCGCAGTTCTCACCAAATGAACAGGCCATAGCCATAGCTTGGCAGTAAGAAAAAAGGCAAATGAAAGTTGAAAAGCATGTTGCTTGTGATCTCCAATCAGTTTATAAAATACCAACAAGTGGCAACATTGTGGTTTGCCATTATGCCATATTGCCCAGGAAGCCCAAAGACTATTTCCACTCTGGAGCAAGCCCATTGAGTGGATGGTTTGTATCATTAAGACAGCTACCACTAGGAAGAGGAATGGTACAAGGAGCTTCTACAAGAACCAACGTTATAAAACACTTTTCCATGGTTCACAACCATGCTTTCACATGATGTTTATGAGTATTTGTCATATGTTCCATTTGCATGGAAGTATCCATGTGCATACAAAAATTAACATAATTGAGAGGAATATGAGAGTACCTGTTTTCCCAGGGGTCCAACCGAAAAACTCAGCGCATATCTGTTGAAGTTTGGTACGTTGAAATGGATATTGAGCAAGTACCCTAAAAAAATAAGAAATTAAATTAAATTTTCCTTTATTTTGTTCTAACTAAAAGGAAATGCACAATCAGGTTTGAACTCATTGAGACCCTGAGTCTAAGTACAGATCAACCTCTTTAGACTCACAAATTGCAACCGAAAAAGTAAAAATCGAATCCTACCCATACTCATGAGAACAGGAGTTTGATTAAAGTTGCACCCAACAGAACCTCTTTAGACTCACAACTTACAACTGAAAAAGTAAAAATCAAATACTACTCATACTCATGAGAACAGGAGTTTGATTAAAGTTGCACCCAATGGAACACAATCAACTCACAAGTTACAACTGAAAAAATAAAAATCAAATCCTACTCATACTAATGAGAACAGGAGTTTGATTAAAGTTGCACCCAACAGAACACAATCAAAAAATATCCCTTTCATATTCCATGATGAATGAAAAAATAACTCCAACCTGAGTTTTAACGGGGTCTCGTCAATTGGGTGAAATGTTTTTGAGTATTCATTGGGTTTCTAAAACTGCTCAGGATGAAAGCGGGTGGGAAGAGAGATTATCTGAGGCCACTAAGACACCCTTACTGATGCAACGATTTGTAGTTTATTGCATTAGAATCACTAAGCAACACACACTCATGTATAAAAACTCTACCTATGCACAGCTGCGGAGTCTGGAGAGTGGCATTTTGGCTTCAAATATGCATTGATTACTTGCAAGAACTGATCGTCCTGTTGTGGATTTTGCCCGTTTGCTACCAAAATCACCAAGTTTTCATGGGAAAGGGTTAGCTGCACCATCATTTCAAAGGACCAAAATTTTCAACCTAATGATATGAAAATGCAGAAACCTAGATTTGTTTCTTTTATTACTTTATTGGTAACAGCAGGATTCTAACAAAGTATTTTAATCATAATACAAGAGGTTTTCTACCATACTAATGCACATACAAACGAGACCACGCAATCCAATTAATGGGAGCAACCTAGTAGATCTTCTACCCCAATATAACCCCACTGTCCATGCATATTCAGGTCCAGCAGAAATTGGGGACTCACTCAGCAGTGGTAATTGAATTACTTCAGAGTTTGAGAATCATCACAATACTTGCCCTTGATAAAGTGATAGAAGAGGGTGATTCACTATTGTAGTGGGTTGGTACTTGGTATCATACAGGATGTATAGTTAGTTCCTTGGAAGCTTGCTCATTATATCAGAGAAGCCCGGATTCTTTCTTCCAACATGAACATCTCATTCCAATGGAGGCAGCAACCAGCCAACTCTCTAGCAGACGACTCAGGCAAATAGGGAGTCTCAAAGACATTCTTAGTCTGTGAGCTGAGTCTTCCTATTTCCTAAGCTTGATATGCTCTGCTTTTGTACCCCTCAATTATGATGCTTCTGTATCATAGTACCCTTTCTTCAACAAAATTCACAGTTTATTCATTAAAAAAAAGGCTGTTCTTCATTGGATTTTTTTTTCGTTATATTTAAGATTATTCAGTTAAACTGGGGCTGCTGGGAGTGAACCATCAATTGGAGCACCTGCATTTCCACATATGCCATGAAAATCCTAGGATATCTTGTCGATAATAGAACAGTAGTATCCCATTAACCCCCTTAGTTTATAATCATATATTGAGCAATTAATCTGTGAAAAAAATGACATTAATAGAACGTTAATGAACGGTTAAAATGACATTGTGATTCAAGAACATGAAAAGAAACACTCACAAAACTAGCTCATGTTGCAATTGAAATGAATGTAGCTTGAGTTCACAGAAAATATCATACTTCCAGGAAATTGACAATATATGCCCACCATAGCACAAAGAAGGTCAAGTTCCCACAGAAGCATTCAAAAACTATAAAGGTACCTAAATTTCAATCTGGTGACTTAATGCCGCAAGAAAGGATATTGCTAAGTACTGCAACAAAACATTGATCTAACCAAGTATTCTATTTTAATCTTACAATAGTGAGATTAATTATTACTTGCTACTCTCAAAAATGATGAGCCATCCCATAAATTACCACCAAGATAAAGAACACAAAAGTTGGCCCAGATTCAATGAGCTCCGAATCAGAGTAGTCAAAGTAATTCAGTCAAAGTACACAAATGGCTTTTTCCAGTTTAAAAACTAGCCTGTAGTTTTTGAGTAATTATCTGTTTTATCAAGTGTTCCAGAGCTTCTCATGTTTCCAAATAGGGGTGGCAATGAGCCAAGCCTGAGTCTTCATTTGAGCTCGTTTAGATAAAGGAGCCTAAGCCAAGCTGCACTAGGCTAGGCTCGCTAAAAGCTTGGCTCGTTAAGGGCCTCTCTCTATATATATAACAAAAGCATATGCTACTTATAGTATTAAATCACTCATTTTTTTATAAAAATCAAATTATATATTACATATTTTATAGATGTTCTAAAAAGTGTTTGTGAGTCAATGTATGAATTATAAGCTGAAACGTGGTCTATTGGGGTTAAAAACATCTAAAAAAGTGTTTAGGTGAGAAAGTAGGTGTCCAAAAAGAGGCACCAAATTCAAAACACATGATGTGTCCATCTGCGGCATGCCCTCCAAAGGTTTTTTTTATTACAGACAATCATTAAGAATAAGTATGTAAAATTGCTGACATGTCAGTCAAGTAGTAATTATGACTTATCAAACCTTTGATAGAAATGACTTGGCAAATGTACCACAGTTGCATGTACTACAACTGAGAAATGGTATATTTTATAATTCTTTTTGGTTATTTGAATTTTTTTTTTTTTTTTTTAAATTTAGTGTCTCTCTTTGGTTGCTTGTGTTTTTCAATTATTTTAAGTTTTTACACAAACACACCATATATAGTGGTGTGATGGCAGATTGGTCAAAACAATACCAATGAGATAAACGAGCCAAGCCAATCCTAAGCTAAGCTCAACCCTTAGGCACAAGCGTGAGCCGAACAGGAACCAGATTTTTGTGTGACGAGCCTGAGCTGGGCTGGGCAAAGGTCGGCTCAGCTCAGCTAGCCACCCCTATTTCCAAATATTCAGCCAAGTATTCATGGATTTAGAAGAAACTTATCTTGTTAACTGTCATACTCACAGTGCTAGTGCACAAGGGGCTCAATTAAAATCTAAAACGTGATTACCATATATTAACCAAATGCAGGTTGATATAACATCTTTTTTTATAAATATGATTGGTATAACATGAATCATTAACAGAATTTTTTTTTTCTTTTTTTTTTTTGGGACTTACCATTAATATTCAGTTTACAAACCAAATCCTTCTCTTTGTTTGCATTGCACTTGAGAACATGACCCTGTTTCTTAGGGCCTCTAATCTTCTTTGCAATTGCCAAACCCTCTGATGCAATACGTTGAAGAATGATATCATCCCCAATTGATTTAACAATCTGGCATGCCGTCTCCTATATCCCATTGAAATGAAAAATGAGCAACAAATAAAGTACCTAATACAAACTGAGCAAAAACAACATGAAGTTCTGACTCTCGCTAGAGGCCTTTATCAGATGAATCAGATTTTGTAGAAACAAGTGAAGTGTGTATAAAAAAGAAAGAAAACTCTTAAAACGGAATATAAGAAACTATCCATTCTATAGAATCCAGACAAACAACCTCCTCATCTTTCAAAATTTAGTCCTTCGAAATTAGAGATGCAAGTAACAGGTTCTTTTATACTCACCGGCCCAAGCCCACGAACCCCCTGAGAGTAGTCACTGCCCAGAAGAAGGGCCAGACTAATCTGAAAATTGGAGTTACAACTTGTTAGATGAAGAAAACTGAGGAACATGGGCAACATACAAGCCCAAATTATGAAGTAATTTCATGCAAATGCTGTTAGGAACCATAGACCATACTTGCAGACAGGATTTGTACAGGGTAGGAAACTCACTTCCCAGTAATGCATTTGGGAAGAGAATTTGATTCGGCTCCCCCATTCTCAAGAAGCAAATTGATAGCAATTAGGAAGCAACCTTCAATTTGGTAAATTGATTCAGGAAAGTGACTGGGAAGCAATTAGGAAAAGACCTTCCAAAAGGTGAATGATTCAGAGAAGCAATTAGGACGTGACCTTAACAATTTTATTTGTTTTTCTTTCTCCTTTTTAGTCGATGTAACGATTGGCTGTTTACTTATCCATTTTATTATCCTGGTATCTTCAACAACTCTTCTCAATATAGTTAGGTGCTTTATTTTTTTTTTAAATGGAGCACATAATATACTTGTTTTATGGTTAAATACTACCAACACGGATGCACATGATTGTAGTTACTTGCATAGTATAATTTTTAGGTTATTTTATTAGTCTATTAAATTTATTGTATTGTAGTTGTACCTACTGGTTATTAACTATAGTTATTTACTTCCTATTAGCAATATCTTATTTTTTTAAATAAGGATTCCCATTTCATTTCCTAGCCATTTTATGGTACTTTTTCTAATGGTTTTGAAATCAGTTCTAAATTGCTCCTTACTCGCTTCATAGTTGTTTTATAACAGTTTCTTGATCGATCTTTCTCGCTTCTCCAATTGCTTTTTATTGTTACTCACTTCTCGCTTCCCAAGAACTCCGCCAATGTTTGTATCTTCAGACATTGCCAGTCCCAAGCCCGGATAAAGGAGGAGGGTGGCGTCAAGTTGAG
>JAOXJP010250015.1:0-22098 GCA_025762735.1 Platanus orientalis
GTCAACGTAACCTAAGGGGTATGGGATCCTTATCCTTAGGCTGTGAGGCCTAGTATCCTTAATTAAGTCAAACTACAATAAAGATATTTTGTCTTTTATTAATTACAAATTGGAACACCACTAATTGCAATAATCCCTATTACATATTACAACTGACTTCCCAAAGATTAAAAAATAAACAATGAAGCCCGTACAGATATTTCACAAGTATATCATTCCACTACACAATATTCCTTAATGACCTTCAGGATGATGAAATAATCACCATGAAACCCCTTTGGTCATTAGAAAATTATCATTAAGAACTTAATAAATTGATTAGACTTCTAAAACATTTATTTAATAAAATATTTTTCAAAATAAATTTATTTACATAATAAATTAATATTTGAAATCATTTGACAAACTCTTTATAAAAAATACTGGCCAGATTTTTCTTGCCCAATCAAATCACATATATATCCTAAACTAAATATTTTCCTATTTAAGGGTAGTGGATTCCTTGTTGGGCATTTGCATCCTCTAAAGTATCATATAGGTTATCCAAACTACCCATGATATAGCCTTCAATTAGGCATCACTGGTTAAAAACTAATAGGACAATTAGAGAAATACAAACCCCTCAAGTCTAAGTACCAGTCTATAAATATGAACAACACTTATCTTGACAGTGATGTTTTACCAAATGTGTTCATAATAGATCCCTTTAATGCATTTCTATATGCACCTACATGCAATCTTAGAGTCTCACTCAAGTGTTTGAGATTACATCACTCCATCATATGGCAGCTTTACATATAGTAGCCCTATAAATGATGTGCCCAGTATCACCTATAACTGTAAAGTTTCAGGTCTACAAGAACTGGATTATCAGATTTCTCCATACATTTCAATGTGTCTGACATCCTACTATGTTATCTGAAGACCACCTATCTCATCTCATAAGATCAAACAATTACTTATATTAATGAATAATTAGATGTGATGATGTAATAAAAGGTTTTTATTAATTTAAATAAATAATCAAATATGCCTATATTTTATGTGAATGGTTTTGTCAACACATATTTCCAACACTTAAATGTGTCCAAGTTAGAAGACTCATGTCACACAATGTGCCTAGATCATAGGCATGTACTGCATACAGATCAATTAGGCATAGGTGGTTCGGTTTGGGAGCGAAAATAGGCTTAGTTCTTGATTATGAACTCTAGACCTCTCAATGCCTAATTAACCATATGTACCCATGCCTAATCACAAATAGGTGTTGGGACATAAATGGGTCAAAATTAGATGATCCCTCCTTATTCATGAAATGGGCTCTTGGTGTAGTTTAATCTTCACAGCTGAACTTATGACACAATCCCAAGCTGCCTACATACCTGAACTTGTCTGGTTTTGAGATTTTATGGTTTGTTGAGATCAAGCTGCATGTAATTCTATTTTGGGGGTATATGCGATTATCTCCTTAACAATCAATGGTGATTGACTATTAAGGAAAGTAATGTCTGGTGGGGTTCATTTTAGTCATGGAAATATACTTACATAGTGCTCCTCACTGAACAATTAAGCAAAACAAATAACAAGAAAGGGAGATGTATGGGGGCTAATTGTGCATTGGTAGCCTAATGTTGGAGGACAAGTGTGTCCAACACCTGATTTGTTATAACACCCCGCAATGCTCATGAAGAGCAAAGATGTAAATAACCATGCATGAGGGAAAAACTATCATTTCACATGTTTTGGATAGGCCATAGAGTGTTTTAGAGACCCTTTGGACTAAGTTAGAAGTGTAGAACCTAAGCTAGACCATGAACTTATCAAGTTTCAAAGTTTTCCCAAGTACATCATTGGGATAACTTTACAAGAAATATTATACCAATCCCGAGACAATTTCAGTATAATCCACACATCATTGGAAAGGTCTTTTGCATTTACTTTTCAATGCCTCAAATGGTGCGTAATTCAAAGTTTTCTACAAAAAAATTATGCTTGTTTTCCCATAGAGGGTCAGTGCTAAACTTTCTGAAAAAAGTGTGATCAATCATGAGAAGGACCACGAGTGTGATCAATCACGAGTGAAAGATCACAACTCTCAAGTATTTCTAACAAAGGCTCCTGATCGATCACGAGCTTCGATCACAAGCATGATCAATCATGGATCTCCTTATCGATCACAAACATAATCAATCATGGATTTCATGATCGATCATGACTGGGAATTGCCAAAAAGTCCAAAAAATTATGAGTTATGTCATTTTTTACATGGTTTTCACCCATTAGATCCCTACACATGTGGGATCTTGGACGAGTTACAACTCCTCTAAACTCTCATTTAGGTCATTTGGAACAAAAAGAATAAATGTTAGAGAGATTGGTGAGACCTGGGAGAGAGAGGAAGTTCTTCTCCAATTTAGTAAGGTTTACTCCCAACTTTGAAAATATGCTATAATAGGTGTTTTCTTCTTATATCTGGCCTAAATGAGTATGTATTTATGTTTTCCTACCTTAGTTTATGTATTTTAACCATAGGATACCTTGTTTGAATATGGAGAAATGAGATTTGGATAAAGGAAAAAGGCTTTTGGTGGAGATCCCTTTACAAAACCAAGAGTAGTCGCATTGGGTGAGTGGATATACAATTTGTGCTCCACTTTCATTTCCTAGGTTCATAAAAATGTGATTCCATTATATGTTTGCAAAGATTTGTGGTTTAATCTCTATGAAAATTGGTTATGTGAATGGATATGTTGTTTATGCTCACTTTTCCATTCTTAGGATCTTAGATGTGTAGTTTCTAAGCTTTATCTTTGTGGATTTATCTCTTTTCCTTTTAAGAATGTTGATTTCTTAATTTCATGATGTGAGCATATTAGTTAGTAATTTTCTTATTGGTTTCTTAGATTTCTTGGGTTTGGAGTTGTATTCTTGTGGATGGAGGTTTGTGGAATGGTTTGGATGATCTCTAATCTATGTGAAAAAGTTTGGGAGCTTAATTTACATGGGTTGTGGGAATTGGAAGGGTCCTTGTGGTTAAAATTGGGTTTCCTCCTTTGATTTCCTTTGAGTTTTTTAAATTCTTGTACTCTACATGTTTGATAAAATATCTTTTAATGTTTTCCCTTATTATTTACATGTCTTTTGGATGCCTTTGAATTCCTTGAATGATTTTATTATCTTCTTTATTGAATTCATTCAAATTCATGTTAGCTTATTACAATTTGTGCAATTATATTGATTCCCATGGTAGAATCTTAGAATTCATGTGTAATATATTGGGCTTTGCATCCATTAGAAATGCTTGATGGCATAGGCATGTTATTTTTAGCATGATTTATCTTGCATTTTCATGAAGCTTCTTACTTGGCTTTTCTACGTGGATTTTGGTATATTGGCTTCAGGTACCTAATCATCGAATCACATCAATAGGTGAAAATAGCCCTAGTGGCCTAATATATGGTTTGGTTTTGTCAGAGACCCTACATGGCATATATATTTTACTTTATTGAAAACCCTTACATGGGTTATATGATTTATTTTGTTGGGAATTATTTACATAGGTTAAATGTTTTAGTGTTCCTGGAGACCCCTATGTGAGTTAGGCCTTATGGCATAATAATGATTAGACTAAGAAAGGTTATATCTTATAGATATGACTCGGGAGAAGTTTATCACTTGTAAGCACTTATGACCCATACTCGTAGGGAAAAATGCGAGCACTTATGAGCCCCACTTGTAAGTTGATATGTGAGCACTTGTGAGCCCCATTCATAGGGTGATATGTGAGAACTTATAAGCCCCACTCATAGGGCAATATGCGAGCACTTGTGAGCCCCACTCATAGGGAAATATGTGATTACTTATTAGCCCCACACATAGGGAGATATATGAGTACTTATGAGATCCACTTGTAGGAAGGTATGTAAGTATTCGAAGATGTGTATACCCCACTTGTAGGGCGATATGTGAGTATTCAGAGATGTGTATACTCCACTCATAGGGAAGTTTGAGAGCATTCAGAGATGTGTATGCTACACTCATAGGGCAGTATGCGAGCATTTAGAGGCTTGTGAGTTTCACCCTTAGGGAGGGTTATTTGTCAGAGGATTAGCATTGACCATTTTACATTTGGACTCAGATTTGGTTTTATTGGGAAACCCTCATGCGTTCATTTCATTTGGTTTCAGTATTGAACAAGATGGGTTTTGGCACATGTCATGTAGTATACTTTCTTACTCTACATACATCTATTTATCTATGTAATACATAGTAGTTGGTTCAAGGCACATGGCATGTATCTTTAGAACATGCATGTTTTAAGACTGTTTTGACTTGGATTATCACTTAGTTTTTTAGAGCTTGAGCATGATTCTAGTAGAGATACATGGATATTATTATTAATGCATGTATTTAAATACTTTGATTTTTTCATCTACTTTGGATCACATTGTCATCTGTTATACCTACTTTGCTTTTCTTTATATTGTATAAATTACATACCCTCTCGCTAAGCCCGTTAAGCTTACCCCAATTGGCACCACCCATAGATGATTAGGCTTACAGGTATAGATCGTGCTTTGGGGTGAAGGCAAGTCTTTGGAGTTGGGCAACTAGTCCAGTTATTTTACCTTTAGTTCTATATTTTGTTTTTAGTTTACTTATTTGGATGAGAGAGATGTACTTTTGACATTTTGGGATGGGCCCCTTCATGGGCGAGTTTTGTAAATACTACTATTGTGGGCATGTCGAAGCCCTTTAATTGGGTTATTAGAATATTGGATTTTGTTGTCATCTTATTATTTTCGCTGCACTTACTTGGATCATGACTATAATTATTCCACTACAATGTGATTGGTTTGAATGGACTTAAATGGATGTGAAATGATAAGGGTAAACGATTTATATGGAAAGCGATATGAATAGGTAAGAGGGTTGATGACATATTTCGAGCTCATTGGTTTCTCTGATATAAGAAATGGGTTCGGGATGGGTCATTCCTATGTCATAGTTCTAGATTTAGCCCACTTCACGGCCGTAGATTCCTGTTATGACATTTGCATCTTGGGCACCCAATGCTCAATCATTAAATGGTCCAAAACCTAATAATAAACAGGCATTAGAGTCTAGAGAAGGTCAAACCAGAAGCATAGTTATGGGTTATGGATCTAGTCTGGGTACATGACATGTCCCTTGGTCAATTTTACCTTAGAGTTTTAGGTTAGATGTTGGAAGGTTTCCAATGCTAGATCTCCACCTGAGCCTCCAACGCCTAATCTTCTAGGTATCCATGCCAGTTCATGAACAGGCATTTCGGCAAAAAATAATAGGTTACATGTGACTGATTCTTTATGAAAAGAAGGGTTCAAACAAAATATTCCTTATGCAAATTCGCACACTTATACGAGGGTGTACGTAAACCCTCCTGAATATAAGGACTTCCTCACAAACATGTGGGACACGGCCTCAGATAGCCTAATCACAATTCTTTCCCCTAACATCAACATATACTAGGAAGGTTCAGCAACTTATGACCCTTTCTCATCACCCTATATCATCCCACCAACATCATTAGGTGCCCAACTCATCGACCTTTCATCCCTTTACCAAGTCATCAACATTCCTCCACCTACCAAAATCCAATACTTATTGAACCAAGTCCTTTTGGGTAGTCAGGGAAGTCGCAGGTCCTAAACTTTCAAAAGACGAGCTGGATGAACTCACGGCCTTCCTTACCTGGTTAGGCAGAGTCTCCAAGCCAGTAACATATCTGCATCCTAAGGGCAAAGGAAAAGAGAAAATGATAGAAGAAGAAGTAGAAATAGAGGTACAAAAATAAACCAGAGAAGCAGAAGAGAAGAAAGAGAATGAGATTTTTGAAGCAGCAATTCAGAAGTCTCACATGTTCTTGATCGAGCAGTTATCCAAGACACCTGCATAGGTCTCAATCTTGGGCCTTTGGTTAACATCAGAGCAACACAGAGAGGGATTCCTAAGCATATTCAAAAAGTCCTTTGTGGATGCCTCGATCACACCAGACAAGTTGGAAAATATGGTGGCCAAGGTATCAATGCCACGAGTCATCAAATTCTCAGAGGATGAAATCCCTGAGGGCGACACCGTGCACAATAGAGCTATTTACATCACAACACGTCACTCAGACATGTGTATTCCCCTCATCTTGATAAACAATGGATTTTCTTTGAATATTTGTACCAAGGATACACTTGACACACTGGGAGTTCCCTTGGACTGTGTGAAATCCATCCCCTGTGACATAAGGGCCTTCGACAATTCAGTAAGTCGTGGCCAAGAAGATGTGTTCATTCCCCTAGTGATAGAAGGGAGCATGTTTTAAGTTATGTTTCAGATACTGAGCATACCATCATCCCTCACAATGCTGTTTGGAAGACTGTGGATCCATTAGGTGGGTGCTGTCCCATCCACTCTTCACCAAAAAGTTTATTTCGTCATCAATGACGAGGTTATTACAGTGCTGGCAAATACGGATGTCATCACAATGATGGGTCAAAAGATATTGGGAGTTCAAAACCTATAAGCTCTGAACACTTTCACCTCATATCAGTTTGAGGTTGTACACAAAAAAAGAGACAGTAGAGCTGAAAAAGAAGGCTGAAATACTTCCGCCAAAGTTGAAAATGATGATCAAAATGAAGTTCGATCTGAACAAGGGCCTAGGCAAACACTCCCAAGGAAGAAAGAACCCCATCAAAGTCATCAGAGTATCGTACAAAGCAGGCTTAGGGTTCAAAGCTCTCCTCAAGAATCAGTTCAAGAAAAACAAGAAGAAGAAAGCTGGTTACGAGACAGCACAACATTTTGTATCAGCTTCTATACTCTCTAAGACCTGCAATACCCTGCCAACTAATTCACCAGTTCAGACAGAATCATCCAAGCCCAACACATAACACATGCCAATAGAACCAGTCATAATTCCACCTCCAACCATCAGTCAACATCCTACCTACCATCTCGAGGCTGCTCCTCACACACACATGTCCAGCTCTAAGCCGTCCATCCCTAAGGTTGGGGAATGTTCAAACCCCAACACCTCAGAACATAGGGAGGACAACCTAACTCCTATAAGTTTACTCTCACTCCCTGGTGATGTTAGAGAAGCACTCTTCTCTATTCCAGATTTTTAAAAGATTTTAATTTTTCTTTTCACACCTTATGTAAGAACTACATAAGACTTGATCCCTACTAACTCATAATTATCAAAAGCATTCGACTAGTTCACCTGTAAGGGATACATAGGTAACCTAAGACACAGCTTTAGGCCTAATCACTTTTAGAAAAAATATTTTTACTTTCTTTACCCCTGTAGTCAAAGAACTACGTGTGGCTTGATCTTGACAGACCAATGTTTTCAAAGGCACATATGCTAAAATTCAAGTATGTAAGCAACCTGAGAAGTAACTTCAGGCTCAACTGCTTTTCAAAAAAAATATAAATTTGGTCTACCCAGACTAGAACTATGTGCGACTTGATCCCGGCTGAACAAGCTTTCCTAAGCTTGTGATCAATGCAAACATCGGGTCTGTAGGAAACTTAGAGTCTGATTCCAAGTCTAGTTTCTCTTTTCGGGTATTGAATACCCTTTCCATGTAAATCAATACTAAAAGCTTTTTCTTACAAAAACAGGAACAAGAAGAATGGAATGATAATGAAATGAAGCCAAAAAAGGTGATCAAGACCTTCGAGTGCCAAGAGAACCAAAATCTTCCATTGGTAGATGACCTCCAAGAGATCAATCTTGGGTTAGAAGCTGTGCCTAGAATTGTAAAAATTGGGACCCCTAGCACTTCAGATCTGGGGCATGCTTTGTTAAACTTGCTTCAGGAATACATAGACATCTTTGCATGGACCTATCCAAACATGACTGGTCTAGACACAGACCTTGTCACCCATAAGCTTCCCACTAACCTAGATATTCATCCTATCAAGCAAAAGCCTAGGTGTCTATGACCAGAATGATCCCTAGCCCTCAAAGAAGAAATCCAAAAGAAATTAAACATAGGCTTCCTTTTATTTGTCCAATATCCCTAATGGTTAGCCAACATCGTCCCTATGTCTAAGAAGGATGGCAAGGTCCAAATGTGCATAGATTATAGAGACCTTAACAAAGCTAGTCTCAAAGATGACTTTTCTCTACCCCACATTGATGTGCTCATCAATAGTACTGTCGGACACGAGATGATGTCCTTCATGGACGGGTTCTCAGGCTATAATCAGATCAAGATGTCAATGGAAGACTATGAGAAGACTGCTTTTATGACCCCTTAGGGCACATTCTGCTACAAAGTAATGCCCTTTGGTCTCAAGAATGCAGGAACAACATATCAACAGGTCGTGATTCCCCTATTCCATGATATGATTAAAAAAGAGATGGAGGTCTATGTTGATGACATGATTGTTAAATCTTATTACAAAGAAGATCACCTGATCCATTTACAAAAGTTTTTTGCCCGTCTGAGGAAATACAGACTAAAGTTGAACCCGAACAAGTGCATCTTTGGAGCCTCTTATGGAAAATTGTTAGGCTTCATCATCAGTGAAAAAGGCATAGAAGTTAATCCATCCAAGGCCAAAGCAATCATTGGAATGCCTACACCTCGTACAGATAAGGATATACCTAGTTTCTTAGGCATTATCCAATATATCAATCATTTTATTGCTCAGATCACTCCTATTTATGAGCCCTTATTCAAGCTACTAAGAAAGAACGTTCCAACCCAATGGAACAACGATTGCCAAATTGCATTTAACAAGATCAAGAATTATCTGCTAAGCCCACTTGTATTGATTTCTCCAGAACTAAACCGTCTGCTCATTCTGTATCTAATTGTACACGACAACTCCATGGGATGTGTATTGGGAAAGCATGACAAGATAGGGAAGAAAGAATAGGTCATCTATTATTTGAGCAAGCATTTTTTTGACTACAAAACCAGATATACGCCTCTTGAGAAGACCTATCTCTCTTTAGTTTATATCACCAAAAGGCTTCGACACTATTTCCTCTCATACAAAGTGTTTCTGATATCTTGGATAAATCCCATCAAATATTTATTCGAGGAACCAGCAACCATTGGAAGAACTACCCAATGGCTCATGATGCTATCAGAATTCGACATCACATATGTCTCACAAAAAGCTATCAAGGGGCAAGCCATAGCTAATTTATTAGCAGAGGGACCAACAGATAAACCTTCATCCTTGAAATTTGACTTCCCATATGAACACATACTTTGTGTTGAAGTTGAATCAAACAAGATAGTCAGGTGGAAGATGTGCTTCAATAGAGTCGTCAATCAATTAGGCTATGGGATTGGAGCTGTGCTCATTTCCCCTATAGCTGTTCACATTCCAATTGTCGTCAAGCTACACTTCCAATGCACCAATAACATAACCAAGTATGAAGCTTGCATCATCAATTTAAAAGGAACCATTGATCTTGACATTGATGAATTAGAAGTCTATAGAGACTCAGCACCTGTCATCTTCCAAGCAACCAGAGATTGGTTCATCTGAGAGGAGAAGTTCCTAAAATACCATGAAGGTCTACATATTCTTTCTAAGAGCTTTGAATATCTGATTTCGACTACATTGGTAGAAGAAGGAACAACTTTGCAGATTCTTTGGCCACATTAGCTTCAATGATTGGCATCCCTTAAGGGGCAAACATGACACTAATTGAGATTAAACAGAGAAATGAGCCAACATATTGCCTCCAGATTACAACTACTGATCTGAACAAGGAACCATGGTTCATCGACATCAAGAATTATCTAAAAGATCAGACTCTTCCATCTATGGCTTCTAAGAATGATCAACATGCTCTGCGGAGATTAGCAGCTTAATTTGTTTTACATAGCGGGACCCTATACAAGAAGTCCCCTCGTCGTGTTCTCTTGAGATGTGTAGAAAAAGTTGAAGCCTCCACTATCATTGTCCACTATCATTGAAGATATCCATAGAGCAGAGTGTGGCTCGCACATGAATGGACTCATGCTTGCCAAGAAGATTCTTCCACTAGGCTACTACTGGTCAACTATGGAAATAGATTGTTGTCAACATGTAAAGAAGTGCAACACTTGTCAATCTTATGCCAACATCATCAAAGCACTAGCTTCTGAATTGCACAACCTGACTACTCCTTGGCCATTCTCCATGTGCAACATAGTAGGACCTATGCCTCATAAGGCTGCCTATGGACATTTGTACATCATTATGCCTATTGACTACTTTACCACATGGGTCGAAGCCATATCTCTAGCAGCAGTCACAATGAAGAACACAACCAGATTCATATGGAGAGACATCATCCGCAGATATGGTGTTCCCAGCAAAATCATCACTAACAATGCATCCAATTTTGTGGGAAAGGATCTTGAACTACTCTGCAAAAAGTTCAAGATTCACCACCATCGATCTACTCCATACACACCACAAATGAACAGAGCAGTAGAAGCAACCAACAAGAACCTCAAGAAGATCTTACAGAAAATGACTGCTAATCACTCTAACTGGCATAAAATGCTTCCTTATGCACTTATGGCCTATAAAACTTCAATTCGTACTTCAATAGGGGCAACTCCCTATTCACTGGTCTATGGCATGGAGGCAGTCTTGCCTATTAAACTTGAAATCGCAAGTCTCTGAGTCCTAGCTGAGGCACAGATTCTAGAGTCAACATGGGAACAGGTTTAGCATGATCAGTTGAACCTTATTAATGAGAAGAGACTGCTAGCAATGAGTAATGGGTAAGTCTATTAGAGGCGTATAGCCATAACATTCAACAAATGGGTTAGACCCAGAGATGTCGAAGAAGGAGACTTGGTTCTCAAGAAGGTCCTTCCACATGAACAGGTACCACGAGGGCAACCTCGGCAGAATTACGAAGGACCCTTCATTGTCAAGCAGAAGTTGTTCGATGGGGCACTACTATTAGGAAATATGGACGGGGAAGACTTCCTCTAATTTGTAAACTTGGACCAAGTCAAAAGGTTCTTTGCTTGACTACTGCAACACTATCTTGTGCTGGAAAGCTTGAAATGAAAAGACCTTGAACAATCATTTTGCTGAAATATTCTCCTACCCATTCCTTTTGCATTTTCATAATCATGTTCATTTCTACAAATCCAAAGCAAAATAAAATCAATGGTTCAACAAAAAAAAACAAAAAACAAAAAGCAAAAAAGAAAAAGCAAAAAAAACAAAAAAGAAAAGCTTATAAAGAACCATGATTTTCTTCAAAATGCACAAGGATTTTGTAAAGAACCATGATTTTCTTCAATACATGGGCATTTTATATAGAACCATGATTTTCTTCAAAGTATGGAAATCTTGTATAGAACAATAATCTTTTTCAAGAAATGGGCGTTCTGTAGAGAACCATCATTGTCAATTTGCAATCAGCCTTTGAGCAAGAGCCATTCATATCCATATTTCCAGATCATTTCAATTCCACCTACTCAAAGGTAGACCTTGACATTATTTAGTAAATTGTTCATTCAGCAAAGCAACTATTCAAGCCTCTTAACACTACAAGAAATTCTAAGCAAAAGTCAGCAATACACAAGTCAAGCATTCAACTAACTTGGGAAACGAACATCTTCCTCGTTTAGTCACCTTCCAAAAAGCCCAGACCTGTCTGAGTGCAAGGGCAAAAAAGGGATAAATACAAAAAGAAATATTGCAAAGCTCAGAGTGAAAACCAAAAATAGCACTCTGACCTAGTCCTAACAAACAAGGGCAAAAAATGGAGTAAAATTAAGTCAACATTTAGGGTGAAAACCAAGAATGGAACCTTAAGTCAAGTCCAGTCAATGAAGTCATGAGCACACATCTTCAAAGACCATCTTTTGACAAAGTAAGAATAAAGACCTCGCCAATAGGCCTACAATCTCACTCTCCCAAGAGAGGCACATTTAGTATTAAGAACTAGCAAACCTTTCATACCTTACCCAAACTAAGCATGGCATCATAACATATGGAAAGATGACCCTATGTATTCAAGAGTAATGCAACAGGTCATCTCTAATGTTCAAGGACCCTGAGGGGTCCAGTTTTTCAAAAATCAATGAAAGATTTCAGAAAATAAATTTTTAAAACCTCTTTCGAAATCAAATGCAAAGGCTAGCCAATCCAGGCTTCAAATCTCAATCATCAATCAATCAGCACACTGTCAATCATTAGAAAGCATCGTCCATATCACTAGGGAAGTCTTCTACACAATTGTCGACGACTCTGGGATCAAGGAGCAATTAAAAAAAAATGAGATGAAGCACCATCTCCAGCAAAGGGCCACTAACGGACAAGCAAAGCTAAAGATGGTACGTCATCACCCAAAGAGAGGAGAGATGATGCATCATTTCCCACTAATTGTGATTGGAGATAACCCATCACCTCCAAATAAAAATCAAGATGAAGTATCATATCTAGCAAAGCGTCATTCACAGCTAAGAAAAACTGGAGATGAGGCATCATCTCCCCAAAAAAGAGTGGAGACAATGCATCATCTCCCATCAATTGTGATTGGAGATGACCCATCACCTCCCAATAAAAATCAAGATGAAGAATCATCTCCAGAAAAGCGCCATTCATGGCTAAGAAAAGCTAGAGATGACACATCATCTCCCCAAGTAAAGCTAAGCAAAGCTACATCCTTCTCTGTGTGAGGTGTAGGCATTCTGATGATTGCTTTGGCCTTAGAGGGATTGATCTCTATGCCTCTCTCACTGATGATGAATCCTAGCAATTTTCCATGGGAGGCTCCCAATATGCACTTATTCGGGTTTAGTTTCAATCTGTACTTTCTAAGATGAGTAAACAACTTCTGTAGATGGGTCAGATGATATTCTTTATGATGGGATTTGACAATCATATCATCAACATAGACTTCCATCTCTTTGTTGATCATGTCATGGAAGAGGGTTGTCATGGTCCACTGATAGGTTGACCCTGTATTCTTGAGGCCGAATGACATTACTTTGTAGCAGAATGTGTCCCAAGGGGTTGTGAAAGCACTCTTCTCATGGTCTTCTATAGACATCCTAATTTGATTATAGCCTGAGAACCCATCCATGAAAGAAGATATCATCTCGTGTCCAGCAGTACTATATATGAGCACATCAATGTGGGGTAGGGGAAAGTCATCTTTGGGACTAGCTTTATTTAGGTCTCTGTAGTCTATGCACATTCAAACCTTGCCATCTTTCTTGGGTACAAGAACAATGTTGGCTAACTAGTGGGGATATTGTATAGACAAAAGGAAGCATGTCTAGTTGTTTTTGGATCTCTTCTTTGAGGTCTAGGGACCACTCTGGTCTTAGACGCTTAGGCTTTTGCTTGATGGGATGAATATCCGGGTTAGTGGGAAGCTTATGGGTGACAAGGTCTATATCCAAACTAGGCAATCTGCATAAGTCCATGCAAAAATGTCTATGACTCTTGAAGTAGGTTTAATAGGGTATGCCCCAGATCTGAAGTGCTGGGGGTCCCAATTTTTACAATTCTAGGCATGGTTTCTGAACCAAGATTAACTTTTTGGAGGTCGTCTACCAATGGAAGATTTTGGGTCTCTTGGCGCTCGAAGGCCTCGATCACCTCTTTTGGCATTACCTCTTCATCATTCCATTCCTCTTGCTCCTCTTTTGAAAGAAATGTTTTTTTTTTTCAGTATGAATCTACATGAAAAGGGGTATTTAATACCCGATGAGCAACTAGACTTGGAATCAGCTCCAAGTTGCCTACATTCTTGATGTTTGCACCGATCACAAGCTTAGTAAAGTTTGTTTAGCCTGGATCAAGTTACGCGTAGTTCTTGTCTCAGGGGTGGACCAAATTTACATTTTTATTTTTCTTTGAAAAGTAGTTGAGCCTGAAGTTACTTCTCAGGTTTCCTACATACTTGACTTTTAACATAAGTGCTTTTGAAAACATTGGTCTGTCAAGATCAAGCCGCACGTAGTTCTTTGACTACAAGGGTAAAGAAATAAAATATTTTTTTTGAAAGTGACTAGGCCTGAAGCTGTCTCAGGTTGCCTACGTACCCCTTACAAGTGCACTGGTCAAATATTTCAATAATTTTTGAGTTATTGGGGATCAAGTCTACGTAGTTCTTATGGCAAAAGGGTGTAAAGAAAAGACTAAAAAGCTTTTGAAAAACAAAATAGGAGTGGAGCAGTCTGCTTCTCCTGGTCTTCTTTCCCAATCAATCAATCCATCACCTGGTCCTGGTCCTCTACTGCTATGGAGTTGGCTTATCCGGTCTGCTCTGCCGCTTTCGTGGGTACCCATGTTTCCGGCATGTTAACCTGGTCAGGGTCAAGCTCATCTAAGTTTAACTCTCCACTCATAATAACTGATTGGAGTGCTTCTTTAACATAGTATAGGAGAGAGTAGACTTAGAGGGGTTGGGTTGTTCTCCCTATGTTTTGAGGTGTTGGGGGTTGAACTTTCCCCAACCTCAGGGACGGATGGCTTAGGGCTAAGAAGATGGTGTAAGGAGCAGCCTCGAGATGGAAGGCAGAGTGTTGACTGGTGGTTGGTGGTGGAATTACGACTGGTTCTGTCAGGACGTGTTCTGTGCTAGGGTTGGATGGTATTGTCTGAGCTAGTGTTTTAGTGGGTAAGGTAACACAAGTCTCTGATAGTTCGGAAGCTAATATGAAATGTTCTATGGTCTTGCAACCGGCTTTCTTCTTTTTCTTCTTCTTAAGGAGATGCTTGATCAATGGTTTGAACCCTAAGCCTGCTTTGTACAGCACTCTGATAGCTTTGATGGGGTTCTTTCTTCCTTAAGAATATTTACTTAGGCCTTTGCTCGGGTTGAACTTTATTTTGGCCATCATATTGAACTTTGGCGGAAGTATTTTAGCCTTCCTTTTCAGCTCTGTTGCTTCTTTTCTCTATGTGCATAACCTCAAATTGGTACGCGGTGAAAGTGTTTGGTGCTTGTAAACTTCAGACTCCCAGTATTTTCTGGCCTATCATTATGATGACATTTGTATCTGTTGGTACTATGATGACTTCGTCATTGATGATGAACTTGACCTTCTGATGAAGAGTGGATGGGACGGTGCCCGCCTAATGAATCCAAGGTCTTCCCAACAACATGGTGAGGGAGGATGGTATGCTCAGTACTTAAAACATTCTCCCTTTTATCACTAGGGGAATGAACACTTCTCCTTGGCCACGACTCACTGAATTGTCAAAGGCCCTTATGTCACATGGGTTGGGTTTTACATAGTCTGAGGGAACTCCCAGTGTGTCTAGTGTATCTTTGGTGTAGATATTCAAAATAGATCCATTGTCTACCAAGATGAGAGGTATACACATGTCCGAATGCCAAGCTGTGATGTAGATTACTTTGTTGTGTATTATGTCACCTTCAGGAATCTCATCCTCTGAGAAGGTGATGACTCGTGGTGTCGACACTCTGGCTACCATGTTTTCCAGCCTGTCGGTGTGATTGAGGCATCCATAAAGGACTTTCTAAACATGCTCAGAAATCTCTTCCTGTGCTACTCTGATGTCAATAGAAGGCCTAAGATGGAGGCCTGTGCTAGTGTCTTAGATAATTGCTCAATCAAGAACAGATGAGACTTCTGAATGGCTGCCTCAAAGATCTCATTCTCCTTCTTTTCTTTTGCTTCTGTGGTTTGCTTCTATGTCTCTATCTATATTTCTTCCTTTATCATTTTCTCTTTCCCTTTGCTCTTGGGATGCAGATATGAGATTGGCTTGGAGACTTTGCCTGATCTAGTAATGAAGGTTGTGAGCTCATCTATTGAAAGCTCAGGATCTGCCACTTCCCCTACTAGATAGCCCAAAGAGACTTAGTTCAACTAGTATTGGATTCTGGTAGGTGAGGTAATGTTGATGACTTGGCAGAGGGATGATAGGTCAATGAGATGGGCATATAGTGAGAATGGTGGATAATATGGGATGAGGTAAATGGATCATGGGTTGTTGAACCTTGCTCGTATATGTTCATATCAGGGGGAAGGATTGTCACTGGGCTACTTGGGGTTGTTTCCCACATGTGTGCAAGAAAGTGCTCATATTCAAGAGGGGAAATAGGATCGGGGAAATGTCCATTTATGGTGGACACTTGATTGATATTGGGTAAGAAGATGACCTTCTTGAGCTCTAAGATCTTGGTGATGTAGTTGGAGGGGTTGAACTAGCTACTGGTGAGACCGATCACATTGACCTACTTTGGTGGTTAGTGGTTGGGGATCGGGTTTTGAATAATGTTTGAATTTGGTGAAGGATTGGTGGGTGTGGGGCCAAATGATACCTTACCTTCATCAATCAAGTATTGGATATCATGTTTTAAATAGAAACACCTGTGGAGAGTGTGCCCTGGAGTATGATGGTACTCACAGTGTTTTGCTTGGTTGTAGTGGTAGGGCAAAGGGTAAGGAGGGGGTTTTAGGTCAAGCAGCTGCATTAATCTCTTCTTGATGAGGTACTCCATGATGTATTTGTAGGAGTAGGGCAAAGGGGTGAATTTTCTCTTCTTCTTTTCTTCTTCGGGAGCACCCGGGTACCTGGGTTGGAAAAACTGATGTGTTTGAGGAGGGATGACATTCATGGCTGTAGGGTAGTTTTGAGTTGGCCGTAGTTGAGGCAGAACTTGACTGCTGTTTTGACTAGGCCGAGGGACCTCAATAACTTATATAAAGTTACCTTCTGGGAAGGTGGCTGCCACCTTTTTTGGCACGATTTTAGAGGAACTGGCAAGGGTGAGTGGCGTATCTTGTACCAAGCTTGCCTTGAAGCCCAACTCTACTTTGGCAGCTTTGTCGACAACCTCGGCAAAATTGGTTTGTGACACGGTCAGGAGCATCAGTTGGTAGGTAGGACCCAATATCCTCATGAAAGTAGATATCATGTTCTCCTTGGACATAGGGTGTTTCAGGTTGGAAGTCTTCAACCTCCATCTATAGGTAAAGTCCATGATACTTTCTCTTATGGCAGGCCTCATACCCTCTACTTCTTCCCTGGTAGGTAGCAATTCTATATTGAACCTATAATGATTAAGGAATGACCGTGTCAAGGCCCTCCAAGTACTGACGTTGCTCTTCTCCTGGCTGGCCAACCATTTCCCTGCATTCTTCTCCAGACTTTAACCAAACATCTGAACCAAGAACATGGCGTTGCAGCACATACGCAGATGCATCCTGGGGTAGGTGGTGCCATCATACTTCTCAATATGTGGCATTTGGAAATTTGGTGGTAGTACAACCCTGGGATGGATATAGAGATCCTCAAAGTCTATAGAGATAGGGGTCTGCCCTGCTTTCATCATTTCTAATTCTGCCACAAGCTTGGCTATCTGGGCACTTGTTTCATCTTTCTCCTTTCCTTTTTACTTGATGTGGATGGCTCATACTATTCTTCCAAAGCAAAAGTGGTGCAGTGTTTTGGCTGCACATAGGTGGTCATGGTTCGGAATGGGGCTGTGACATAAATAGGGCCCTGAGTATGTGATGGACCATGCAGCAAAGCCTACTCAGCAATACTGGGAGGTGGTGGCAGCTCAAATACCGTACCTTGGCTATGTGGTCCTCCTTGTTTCATCAGGTACTCGAACATCAGCTTCTCAAACTTGATGAGGGTAGGAATTTGAGGATGCTCACTGGTACTGGGTTGGCTAAGGGGTGGTAGAGAGGTTTGGGGTAATGGAGAGGATTAACCAGACTTAGGGGTGGATGTCCAACCATGCCGGGACATGAAGTCCCCCATGAATCACTCCACTTCTGATTTGAACCCCTCAGGGAGGGTACCTTAGGAGTGGTCCTACCCGGAGGTGGGTTCCCTAAGGATGCCTCTGGGAGGGCAAGAGGTGCACTGCTTGTTGTAGGAGGAAGTGTCGACTTATCGCCCATTGCTTTTCTCTGTCGCACCTCATTCTTTTCTGTAGTCGAGTTTCTGGGGGAGCAATTATAGCTTGCTTAACTGAATTGGAAGAAAAGAAGGGTGTATTGTTATTGCTTTGCAAAGTTCGTTACATTCCTTCATAGTTGCTAGCCAGGTGTTTTACAAGTGCATATGTCATACAGGTTAATTCATGTCCTTTAATGAACTACAAGTTTTTTGGAAAACAAAACTTTATACAATATATATATATATATATATATATATATATTGGAAATGATTACAAAAGGTGAGGGGCTTATCCCAATACATCAAGGAGACAAAATAAAATGAAAATCTAAAGATCAGGCACCACTGGAGGTGGCGAAGGTGGCACTGGTTTGTAACCCAGGGAGAAGATCTATTCTCTCAGCTTATGCACCCATGACCGTATCCACTGATCTTGTACAAAGGCTAATCTATTGCTACTCCTCACCTTGAGTCCCAAATCTTCATGGGAAGTCCTATTGTAGTTGAGCTCACTTTTCAAGGAGTGAATGAACTCTACTTGAGTTGTGTTCTAATGCTGGGTACATTCGCGTGAGACCTTGGCCTCTGTACGTAAAAATGTCTCAGCTTCTAAGGCAACCTTGGTTTGGGCATGCAAGGTCCGTTCCTCGACTAAGTCTATCAATGCTTGCTCGTACTCTGTCCGAGTGTGAGAAGGCTCTGTGTATGACGAAGATGCTGATTCAGTGCATGGCCTCTTGTTTGAAGGGGTAGTTGGTGCAGGGGTAGTAGGCTATAGTGAAGGCTTATGTGAAATACAATGTTCATATGTGGGTGTCATAGCTTGTGTTTTTGCAAACACTAGATGTGGGTGTCCTAAGACTTGGGTATGCTAGTCGTCCCATAAAGCAGCCAGTATCCGTATATGAGTAGATGTGCGGTGGTCAAGTCTGCATATATCTTCAAAGACCGTGGAAAAGTCAAAGAGGTCTTATCTAAGTGCAAATTTCTGAAGAACTCATATGGGTACGTAGGGAGTGCTTTGGTGGACTCCTATGGTAACCATGTATGTGCAGTCCTTGGTAGCGAGAAGTCGATAGCGTGCTTTATGCCACCTGAGACGCCAAGTGATCTGTTCAGGGGTAATGGCAGCTAGCACGTTCTGATAACCCAATGTGGTTGTTCTATTTAGCAATGGTCGACTTTTGATGTGGATCTGTGTCAGGGTCAGATCCCGTGACACATAAGCTGGGAAGGATGCCAGGATGGATATATGTTCCCGTAACCAGGCTTATAAGAAAGTTGGCAACCATATAGTCAACCTTTGGGATGTCGAGCACAATATGAGAGACTGGAGATCGTGCCTGAGATGATCATAGGTGTGAGTGTCTTCTTGTATAGATGTTGGTCCAAGATGTTGAGTAAGACGCCATTTATGTGATGGCGGCTATGTGATAGCAAAAGTTATTCAAGGACAACTAAAGTGAATGCTGTGAACTTGATCGGGTTGTCGAAGTCGCCAACTTTCATCCAACATTTTCTAATAAAAGGTCAAAAGGGTAATGTAAATATCCTCTAGTAGCTTCCTTAGGGAGGGAGGCTTTGGAGATGCCCAATGCATGGAAGTTTTTGAGGTAGCTAGGCTTGTCAATCGGGATTATGGCATTGATGCCGAGACAATATTCCCAATCTAAGAAGGATTCGAGTTCTTTAATAGTGGGTGAAAGTTCTTATTCTCCAAAGCGGAAAACCATGGATGTTGGGTCCCAAAAGGATATGGATGCCTCTATCAGTGGCCAGTCCAAGTTGATTTGGGCCATAGTCAATGTTTCCCCTAGCCGGCTTTGGCTTTTCTAAATTTCTCAATCTTTAGGAGAAAGGGCAATTAGGGTATTTGTGAAGTTTACGAAAACAGTAGGGTATGCATCTAATTGTACAGGTTTATGAGTCATGCCTGCAAGCATAAGCATGAACATCGGGTTAGAAGTGTTATTTTATAAATGAAAACAACATTTTACAGATTTTAAGCCTAACGCTTGTTAAAAATAGGCATTGAAAACACGATTGGGCATTGAAAGCAGTTATGAGTTTAAATGACCCGCGGTGGGGTCTTTTGTCTCTTTCACATTTTAAACTTACTTTTTCAGTTACAAACTATAGGTGAGGTCCCTATAGCGTGTTCTAACATTCCTTTCTCATTTTTTAATAAAAATCCCTTTTTTTCATCATCAACAATGAGTCAAGGAGAATCAAGTTGCCACTTCCCGCTTCTCTCGGTGCAAGAGAAGGCCTTATGAAAGAACCCCGTGGTGGATGAGGTGAGTTTTTTACTGTTTTCTCATTTTCTTTGAACACCTTGTTGTTGATTTGACATTTTATTTGTTTTTTTTTGCATTTTCCTTTAAATTGCATTATGTTTCTAGATTTTAATTCATTTGAATGGAGTAAGATTATTTTAGAGTTCATTTAGGTTTTAGAGTAGTTTTTCAACTGTTCTCATGGTGGTTTTCGGTTTTTTCAACGCCTGAAAGTCACTGCCCTAAATTACAGGCGTAACACCCATTTTTCCTCTGTTTAAAAAATAGGCATTGGACTGAAAAATGGGCATTGGCATAAAAAACAAGCATTGGCATAAAAAATGGGCATTAGGCCTGAGAGACATATTTGCTGTTTTACATATTTTTGCTTTTTTTTACTTGCTTTTCTTTTTGTTCTTAAACATTGTTCTAACATATTTTAACTTGTAGGCTAGAGTGAATGTGCAGCACCACGGCTCTTGGTCAGGGGTCATGGGCTTATGGGGGAGGATGTGCTCCAAAGTCTAGGCCCAAGTGAGGGCCATGGGCATTGGCCATTTTTTGAGTATGCCGGTGGTGCCGACTGATCGGGCTCTCCTGGTGGTGTTGGCAGAGAGGTGGTCTCCCATCACAGGCACTTTTCACCTCCCGATGGAGGAGATCGGGATGCTCTTGATAGACTTTTTCATGATGACGGGGCTTTCCATGGACAGCACACCTCCACCGAGTTCGGAGGATTTTAACCCAACATTGGTGGCCCGATGCATAGGGTCGCAGCCCATGACCTACTACAAAGGCACCAAGGGTGTCCTCACATCTTGGTTAGAGAATGATTATATCTAGGCCACTAACCAAAGATCGGATGCAGAGATCAAGTTCTCTAACCACGCTTTCTTGATCTAATTGTTGACTCTCTCTATCTTCTGCGGGAAGAGCGACCGAGTCTTCTTCTATTTGTTGTCGGCCTTGGAGGAGCTGGACCTCGTGGCCACACGGAGTTGGGGTAGGTCTGCCCTCAGGTGGATGTACCCAAATATGAGTGAGATCTCATCCTGGTAGGGCCCACATTCTTTCATGGGGTTGTGCTTCTTAGGGGAGGTATGACTCATTTTTTCTTTATTTGGTTTGTTTCTATATTCATCTTTTACTTGTTTTCTTTAACTTGAGTTTGATATATGATTTTAAATTTCCTCCTACATGTGTGGTGCTACAAGCACTTCTCTCTCTTAGCCCCTAGGTGGAAAGCGGACGAGGTATGGCGAGGTGGAAGGTTGCCCACACCCACCATAGGACCCGGAGATGTGTCTCGGGTTTTAGGCATGAGTTGGACCTCCTAACCGTTGACCAAGTAAGTACACAACACTTAGGTTTATTCATTTGGCTTCATTTCCTTTCCTCCTTTTTTGTAAATCATCGTCTAATTTCTAATGTGCTTTATGCAGGTAAAGTGGCACCCGTGGACTCGCTGGGCTTTAGGGGTGGAGGACGCCCTAGATTAGACCTCAGCCTGGAGTTGGTCTCGCTAGAGGGGTTGTATTAGTGGCGCTTATTGAGGTCATGATTACACCCAAAGAACAATGCAGTACTTGTAGCACAGCATTGGGGTGTCGATTCCTTAGAGAGACAAATTAAAAGAATAGCAGAAGGAACAAAGAAAAATACTAAATGATTAATGGAGAACAAAACTTAATTTTAAATGCAAATTAAAGTGAAGCAAAGTGACAAATGGAAAAAGTACCCAAATTCGACGATCAGTAGAGCATCGGGAGTCCCTTTTACAAATCTGGTATTTTAATTTTCTTAATTCATTTAATAACTCAATTGGTAACTCAATTCCCAAAATTCCCAATCGGAAGGTATAGATTTATAAACCAAAATTAAACCAAATGTAACCCTTTGAAAA
>JAOXJP010250025.1:0-22098 GCA_025762735.1 Platanus orientalis
GTGCATGAGGTTGCAAGCAGGTTTGCCGAAATTTTTTTGGGCTGAAGCAGTTGACATGGCACGTTTTATTATCAACAGATCAACATCAAATGTTATTGACTTCAAAATCCTAGAAGAGGTTTGGACAGGTAAAACAGTTGATTATTCCATTTTAAAAATATTTAGTTATCCATCATATGTTCATGTATAGGAGCAGCAACGGTCTAAATTGGATTCAAAATCAAAGAAATGCATATTCTTTGGATATGAAAATGGGGTGAAAGGCTACAAATTTTAGGATCCAGTTGCACATAAAAAAGTCATCAGCAGGGATGTTGTGTTTGATGAAGAGTCTATGGTGAAAAGAAATAAGGAAGAAGGAAATCATATGATAGATTCTAATGCAAATTAATATTCAGTCCAGGTGGAGCTAGAGGATACAACATGGTCAAGAACGGAAGAGAATATGATAAAATCTTCTCAAGAAAAATTTTCTAGCAGGATGGTATAGCAGTAGGAACAACAGCAAGGTCTTGCTACAAGCAGAGACAAAAGACTTCATAAAACGCTAGTTAGGAATGGTTTTGAGGATATGGTAGCATTTGTATTAGTTGTTGGTAGTGGTGATCCATATTGTTTCTATGATGCTATTAGTTGCAAGGATAATAAAAATTGGATGACTGCAATGATGGAGGAAATGGAGTCACTTCACTAGAACAATACTTGGGAATTGGTTGAAAAACCAAAAGGTAGAAAGGTGATTGGCTACAAATGGGTGTATATGAAAAATGAAGCAATATTAGAGAAAGAAGGAAAAAAAAATTCAAGGCTCAGTTAGTGGCAAAGGGGTATAGACAGGACGAGGAAATTGATTATGATGAAATATTCTCTCTAGTTGTAAAACATACCTCAATCAGGGTGATTTTAGCATGGTTGTTTTACTCAATTTAGAGTTAGAGCAACTGGATGTGAAGACAGTATCTTTCATGGTGAATTGGAGGAAAAAACTTATATGAAGCAACCAAAAGGATTTAAAGAGCAAGGTAATGAGGAGTTTGTTTGTAAGCTGAACATATCACTTTATGGGATTAAGCAATCTCCAATACAATAGTGCAAGTGCTTTGATTCCTTCATGTTGTGAATTGGCTACATGAGGAGTCAATATGACAGTTGCATTTACTACAGAGTTCTTGAGGATGGTTCTTTTATTCTACTGATGTTGTATGTTGATCACATGCTGATTGCTGCAAAGAATAAGCATGAGGCTGATTCATTGAAATCCAAGTTGAGTAGTGAATTTGACATAAAGGACCTAGGTACTGCTAAAAAGATCATTGGTATAGAAATTTAGAGGGATAGGAAGGCCGGAAAGCTTTGGGTATCTCAAAAGCGATATGTGGAAAAGGTGTCAGAGAGGTTTAGTATGCAAAACACTAAACCAGTAAATACTTCTTTAGCAAATCACTTCAAGTTATTTGCTAGTTTATGTCCTACTACAGATTAGGAAGTAGAGGATATGTCTCAAGTGCCGTATGCTAGTGTTGTGGGAAGTCATATGTATGCAATGGTTTACAATAGATCGGATCTCTCACATGCGGTTAGTTTGGTGAGTAAGTATATGGAAAATCTAGGTAAAGAGCATTAGAATGTTGTAAAATGGATTCTAAGGTACTTAAAAGGTACAGTGAATTTTGGTATTTTATTTGAACATCATAAAGGAACAAGACAGATTGTGAGCTATGTTGATGCGGATTATGCATGTGACTTTGACAAAAGGAGGTCCACAACAGGGTATCTCTTTACTCTTATAGGTGGATCTATTAGTTGGAAAACAATGTTATAGCCAACTGTTGCCTTATCCACAACTAAGGCAGAATATATGGCAATCGTTGAGGGTGTCAAAGAAGCTTTGTAGGTGACAGGTTTAGTCACAGAATTTGGGTTGAAGTAAGAAAGGTTGATGCTGTATTGTGAGAAAATGAGTGTCATTCACTTAGTGAAAAATCAGGTTTATCATTCCAGAACCAAGCACATTGATGTGAGATATTATTGGATACATGATTTAATTGAAAACGGAAAGATAAATTTGATGAAGGTTCACACCAAGGACAATGCAGTTAACATGATGACAATGCCAGTTAATACGGAGAAGTTCAAGCATTGCTTGGACTTGACCAATCTATTTCGTTGTTAAAGATTGATGGAGCCACCCTTACCAAGTGTGGTGGGGCATCTCAAAAAAGGAGGTGCGGAACTACATCATATATTGATGTGGTACTAAGAAACTGTGTCGCACTATGATACATGACAAAAACAACTGTAAGTGATCTTCTAAGGGGTTGAAAATAAAGCCAAGGTGGAGATTTGTCGGTTTTGGCTTTATTTCAAAACAACCGTTAGATCTTAAAAAAAGATCTAACAGTGAGTACTTAAAAGAGTCATTTCCACATGAAGTTGTTAGTGACGACTTATGAGATGAAACCCTAATTTAATATTAAAGAAATATCAAGGAGGCAGCCATACGGTAAAAGTGGGTTTTCTTCTTCTCAGGGTTTTGACGAGGTGAGAGACAGGGTGTACAAGAGCTTTGGTGTGGGTTTTCAGGTTTGGAATTACATACTTTTTGTACAGATTTCACGTTGCATAATGAAGAAGATTGTTTTTCTCCCGTGGACGTAGACACATTGCCGAACCACGTAAATCTTGGTATCTCTTATTTTCTTGTGCTTTGATCTTATTTTATTTATTTATTCGTACCGGAATACTTGCTGCAAAACACAACAGAATGCTTGTACCTGAACTCCATGTAGTAGCGATTAGGCTTTACTGAGATAATTGAGTTCAAAGACATTTGACACATGAAATCAAGTTTGATTGTATGTTCATATCTTCTTACCTTGTAAACATCACCAAACCCTCCTTTACCAATCTTATGATCACCAGAGAAGTTGTTTGTGGCCTCAAGAACTGTACTGAAATCAAATTCCAATGTTTCCACACTTTTGAATGCTTTCCCAACTAAGCACAAGATAAAGACAGAATGAAATGAATGCATAAATAAGACACCCCACAAGAGCATAATTTCAATGAAAAAGTTTCTTCAGTCATATGATATAATAGATGAATGATTTCCTCCTACTCCTATATTTGTGGATCAGAAGGCTCTAAGATAGAATTCTTCGTGTCCACAAATTCATGGAACCATGATCACTTTCTTTAATTTGAAGAATCAAGAAGATTTTTTTTTATGGTGGGTGGAGGCGAGGGGGGTAGAATAAACTATAAAAACAAGAGGTTCTTACCACTGTTTTTCGCCTTTGTCTTTGCCTTCTTACGTAGCATATAATAGAAGAGTATAGAAAAAAGCACCACTGCTGTGATAGCGATTGGAACAAGAATAGCAATAATAGTTCGAGACGAGGTACCCTCTTTTCCTGGGTAACAGAAAAAAAAAAAAAAAAAAATCTTGGTGACGGGTTTAACATCATGAATTGTCTCTAACTTAGTTGTCCAGAGTATGTACTGAATTTTTCGTGAGTTCAAGATTACTTGGTGAAACTTTTTAAAGTGATTTGATGAAAAACCTCTTCCGGAACACAATTAGAATCAATGATCAGGAGGGCCTTCATGCTAAAAGATGAGTAGCTTTCTGACAAGAGGTTTGGAGGTCAAGTGAATGACTGTAGATGGAGGAGCCCCATTAATGTATCTTAATTAGTAAACAGAGTAGTATTCCCCTGTTTTACAATATAGAACTGAATTAAATCTAGAAGCCCCTAAAGCCACTTTTGGAATTAAATAAGTAGGAAACAGAGGGGCATTCCCTGTCTAAGGATATTGAACTGAATTCATAAAGCAACTTTGGAATTCTTTTATTTCATTATCAAATCTCAAATAATTTGGCTGCAAGGATAGTACCTTTACTCGGAGGTGGAGGCGACGGCCGAGGTGGAGGCGAAGACGGAGACGGAGGTGAAGGTAGAGTATCATCTCTAATCCCGAAGAATGGGTAAAGCTCATACCTCACGTTACAGCTCGGTGTAAGAAACCGTCCCCCTTGCTTGCCGGCGCTATAAGTCGGGAGTTGAGCGTTGGCTTCTTGAAGACATTTGTCGCAGTCGTTCCCTGATAAATCCGGGGTGCACTGCGCAAGACAATACAGTGTCTGAAAAACTGTTAGTGTAATATTCTCAGTGAAGAATTTCTCAGCAGTGGAGGCCGCCCGAGTCGCGAATCCGTTCAACGTACTGATCAAAAAAGAAGAAACCCGAGATGGATCCGAGATATTTTGTGTATTCCACATATAGACCCCTGGTGAGGTCTCCATGGTGGAGAAGAAAGATCGGTTGGCGTAGCGTAACATACACTCCTCGTACCAAGTAATTGCCACTTTCCCCTCGGGGCAGTACTGCTCGATAATTTCTTGACTGGCGGTCTTGACGCAATCCCTGCAGATGTCCTGTGTGACGTCGCCTCTGCAGAGATAAAAGCCATACACAATATCGGTATTCCGACCGGCGGTGTCGCGATAAAACTTCATGGATGAGGCATTAGAGGCTAGAGAAGAGAGGAGGGATTGGAGATTAGTTTGATAGGTGCTATTGGGAGCGTAGAGTGTTGTGTTTGGACAATCGGTATAGAGAAAGACGGGGTTGGCAGCTCTGCTAAAGCTAACAAAGAAAGTCAGGGCGAAGGAGAAGAAGAAGAACCGCAGCAGAATAGTTCTGGAGATGGAACTGAGAGATGGTTCCATCGTATCTCAGCTCTCAAGATGTCACCAATTTCTGCAGCTAACCATTTAGGCTCTGTCTGTTAATTACAAGTTAAAGCATGGATAAGGAGAAAAACTGTACTTTTTATTCAATCTTATGCATGGGATACCAGACGGAAAAAACTTGGTAAAACTATCAAGGATGTTGAATTTTTTCCATGTTTTCCCGTTTCTTCGTATATTTGCTCTCTCACTTGTTTCCACCAAAAAAAAAGGTAGGAAAAAAGAAGAGAAGTAAAAAAAGACATAAACAGTGACCTTTCTGATTTAGAATCCCGGAGTCTTCTTAGATGACAAAGAAAGATAATTGAGGTTGTAACTATGGATGTATTTTTTTATTTTTATTTTTGTGGGAGGAGGGGGAGGCGGGGCCTCAGGTTATTTTATTTTATTTTGAACAAAGCCAAAACTCCTCTGCCCGGATTTGGCGTTCCGTTTAATGAAGACCTAACATTCGCTCATATGCAGGGGTGAATACATGTCAGAAAAAAATAATTTACACTCTTTGCTCCTAATTTTTATTTTTCGATGCCATCCATTTGGGTGGACCTTACGCATTTATTAATGGGTACACCAAATCCCCGGCAGTCCCTAAATACATGTTGGACTTTTGCTAAAGATTAGATGAAACAACTTAAAGTAAGTCTAAACTAGGAATGACAGTAAAACCACCACATCAGCGCCAAAAAGTGATAAGCAAGGACAAGGACGACTTAGACATTCTTGGAGAGCATTATCAACATTTTTAAGGGTTTGATCCACAAAATCCTTCCTCATAATAGAACTTCTATCGACCTGTGTCATGTGTCTGTGTCATGTGTTGTCACATCCTATCCAATTGAGAATGAAGGGACCCGCAAAGCTTTAATGTCAATTGCGTGTTGGGTTGAGTGAATTGCGCGTCTTGACTACCCCAACTTTCTTCCTCCATCCATCCAGTTCCATTCCATCAGGCCATCACTGTTATATTCGTTATTTATTTTGTCATTCTTAGCGAACTATAAAATACAAAAGAAAAGGTTCTCCTCTAGACACTACATCGCATTTCTTGACATTGTAGCCTTCCTTTATTTATTTTTTTTAATATAACATTTATGTATGTCTCCAGTTGTGGAATTAGGCATCCTGGAAACTAGAGGCCGGATTTGGTAAGATAGAGTGTGGGTAAAGTTGCAATGACATCAGCGCTGACATATCAACGCAATTTTGGATGTTTTTCATTTTTTGGCACTAATGTTTTGGCCCCAATGTCATTTCAACTTTAACAGCTTTTTAAGTTGTCTACCTACTCCGTTTGCTGGAAAGAGATATTTAAAAAAAGGAGAATGATTGTCTGTTTTGAGACAGACCTCTAAATACATGTTATTAATTGACACATGAAATGTTTTTGAATTTAATGTCTTTTATTGACCACCTACTTTTTCAATTGAACATTTTTTGAACCCTTTTACCCCCCAAAAACAACACATGTCTATTTATAATTCATCATATACACTACATTGGCATTTTTCTTACAGAACATTTACTATAGAGGATTTTTTTTCTTTTTCTTTTTTTGGTACCCTACTACTACAAAGGCATTTTTATCACAGAGCATTTGATTCCAATCAAATGTTCTGTGAGAATCAAATGTTCTGTGATAAAAATGCCTCTGTAGTGTATTTGGTGAATTAAAAACAGACGTGTTGTTTTGGAGGGGCGGTAAAAGGATCCAAAAAAAGTGTTCAGCTGAAAAAATAGGTCAATAAAAGACATTAAATTCAAAAACACATCATATGTCCATCCAAGCACGATAATAGAGATCTGTCTCAAAACAAGCAATCATTCTCCAAATCTAAAACATACATTTTAAGGATGGCTTGCATTTCAATGGGAGAGATGCATTGCAGTATTGGGATATTGAGTGAAGGTCCTACTTAAGAGTGGCAATGTTCATGAGGTCCTTTACGACAAGAGGAGTTAAATCATATGGGGGATGGGTAGTAGTTTAAATCCCGGGAAAGAAGGTAACCATGGGGTATTCCAAAAAAGCAGTCAACAGCTAACCCCAACTTTCCAAGGCAAACCTTTCTTTAAGGTTTCCCTTACCTTCAATAAGCTTTTCCAAGCTCAAGAGCCCTTCGAGGGCACCTTTGCTTTCAGGAAGGAACCATTATGATAATGCATAGATTTCATCAGTTGTGGCCATAAGGAGCGGGGGTGAGAGAGGAGACGTCATCCCTACTTTGCAAGCAAGGCTTGATTAAACAAACCAAAGTCACAAATTCCAAAGCCACCATCAGATTTCAATTGGCAAAGTATTGACCATAGTGTAACTTTTTCCCTTCACCCATGTGGACATCGCTAGAAGCTGGCCAATCATGCTTCATGTGTTGTGCATGGGATCGAGGCCCTCGGCACTATGGGGGTGCCTCTAGTTTTGGAGTCACCACCAATTCAGGGTTACAAACAAAATTGGGCGTCTGCTTCATTTCTTGAAAAAATGAAGTGTGGGTCTTATAGTTTGATCTAGACCCTTCAGCCTAGAGATTGACTTTTGATACTAGTTCGATTTTCAAAGAGTTTGGGTAAGCTATTTTGTTATCATTGGAGAAAGTGTTAGACATCCCAATTACTCATCTTTTTAGGGTAGCTCATCTAACCTACTATAAAGAAAATATGTGTGTGTTGTGTTTGATTTTTATTCATTTCTAACCCTATGCCTAAATTTTAATTCCCTACGCCTAAACTTTTATGTTTAACACCTGAATTTTATTTAGGGTGAAATTCAAGCGTTAAGCACTCAAATGCCCAACAATGGGCCCAGCTTCAGTCCAAAGGCTTGTTAGAGATTTCTGAAGACTTATGCTTGAAGTTTAAGTTGTTTTTAAAGTATTTAGGTCTCTTCCTAATTCTTGTTTTATGGAAGAAACGCATTGGGAACTTCCTAGGTTTAACACCTGAATTTAGGCAATACGCCTGAATTTCATGTCATATGCCTGAATTTTTTAAAAAGGAAACTCAGACGTTGGGACCAATATGGGGCCCCTCTATGAGACAGAGTGAACCAGGGGTGTTTTTGGTTTCCAAGGGTTGTTTCTAAAGGTGTTGAGGCTTGTGGGCCCTCTGATGGTTTAGATAAGGGGGTATGTGGACTTCACAGGCTTGACACCTAAATTTCCATATATGTCTGAATTTATATCTGTGGCGCCTGAATTTGCTAATTTTCTCAAAGAGCAAATTCAGGCATTGAAGTAAAAATGTGTCCCATCTATGGCTTAGAATGGGTCTATGGCTTAATAGATCTTCAAAATACATTTCTAGGCTTCTAGAGCCATGTGGGCCTTCTGTCCAAAATAAAATTTGGGTGTATAGAGGTTACAGGCTTAACACCTGAAATCCTCCAAACTCCTGAATTTTTATTTTTCACACCTAAATTTGCAATTGTGCAAATTCAAGTGTTTTAGGGTTTGAAAGACCTACAGTGGTGATGGACACCTCTAAGCAGTCCTAAAGACTTTTCCAAGTCTGGCTCAAGTGATGGGTGGGTTCAGAAGTTTGGCATGTGGGTCCGTGAGGCCCACACCTGAATTTTAAAATGCCTAAAATTATGACCCAGGCCTAAATTTTTTGGGGGGGAAAATTCAGGTGTTAGGCTCTGGATAAAATCTAGCATCCTCTTTTATGTGTCATTTGGACACCCAAATGGTGTCCATTGGCTATGAAAATTTACAGAGAGGTGGGTTAACTCACCAAAGACATCTCTTAAAAACTCCAAGCCAAAATAGTGGGTGTAAGTCCCACTTTTGAATTTTAAAAGGTGGGTTCAAGGGAAAAACCAACAAAGGCCCAGTGAGGTCTTTGAGTTACAAGCTCTATTCTGAGAGCTACACTCATTAGATTGAGATCAAATTTGGCATGCATACTTACAACATATATATGAACATACCGTAAAAAAGTCAATAAAAATATAAATGAATAGACAGAAATGTAATTCAAAAATAAATCTTGTAAAATAGTAAGAAATGAATAAAATGAAACATAAAAATTAATATAAGCTGATAAATGAATTATCTAATAAACAAAAAAAGAATTACTTAAAAATTTAAAATATAGAAAGAGTAAACATTCGAGAACCCCCATGACCTCTGTCTGTGAAGTGTAAAAACATTATAAAACAGTGGTCATGTGAGGGCCACTTTGACTATAAAATGAAACCCAATGCCTGTAGAATTTTGTGGGTGAGTAAGTCACTATGTCCGTGACCTACCATGTAAATTTGAGACCCTAACTCTCTATATTAAGAGAGTTATGACCCTTGCACCTCTAAATGGTTTTAAAAAATAGCAAGGGGGAAGGGGGAGACAAACTTGTCTCCCCAATGCCCCACCATTGAGGAGGCCTTAATGGATCTTGTTGAATTCATTTATAGCAGACAACGAAGGATCTTTATCACTACTAAACTCCAAAAAAATATTAAGGGGAGGGGTTAAGGTACTAACCTTCCAAAGGTTGGATTTTCCTTCCTTCCCTTCTCTTTTCTCTTTTCTCTTCTCTCTTCTCTTTTTCTTTTTCTTTCTTTTCTCACTTTTTCTTAGTGAAAAACTCAGCCTCTTCTTAGGTGGTCAAGCAAAGGGGTATAAATAGGGTGGGGGATCGTTGGATGGAGAGGGAGAAGTTATGGGATGAATGCCATGTGACATGTGGGGCCTACCATGAAAATGTGTGGAGAGGAGAAGGAGGTTCAAATGTGAGGATGTGGAGGCACCTCATCCACACACATGTGAGTTGAGTTAGCATCCTTTCATTGGTCCAAATGGAGTGGCCCATGGAATGGGTGTCATGTGGCAAGGGGGGAGAAATGAAGGGTAGAGGTAAGGAGGTGGAAGTTTAAGGGTTTAAATGGGGTTTAGGAAAATCAAGGGTGGATGATGGGTTAGGTTTTAGGGCAAAAAATCATGGCCACTCATCAAAAAGTAGCTTTGAGTTGACGCCAATTCAAGGGCCCTAACTCAAAGTTGCTTTTAAGATAGTTCTGAAGATGTAATGATTGTTTTTCGTAAATATCAAAAAGAAATAATGATTTTACGGATTTTGAACCCCCCTTATTGTCTGGGTTTACTTTTTAGGTTATATAGCTTGAAATATTTCAAATCCTTTGTGCTTTCTTGCATCTTTTAGATGCTCTGATAGCGATGCAATTGTCGAAATTGAATTCAAATAAGTGTAGGCAGGTCAAAATTGGGTCCAAATGACTCTGAAATGTATCAAATCCATATAACAGTCGTAAAATGGTAAAATTGAGTCTGTGTCATGATATGAAAGGTAACCCTCAAGTTTTGTGAAACACAATTCAACATGTTGTAAAACCGATACCCGAGTCAGAATCTACATTTGAAACCTTAATTTGTAACAAATCGGGATCTTGGCAAAACTAAAATTGGTTTTTGCTAGGCCCTAGGTGAAAATTTTATGGGTAATATAATATTAAAGGCTTTGGGTTCTTAAGCACACAGGTTCTAACAGGCTAACAATAAGATTCCCGATGAATCTCCAGCAAGCTTTCGAAGGAGGGTCATCTGGTGACAAAAACACAGCCCTGATTTATGAAAAAAAAAAAAAAGCAATTAGGCTATCTTATGTTTGAAATTGACTTAGTCTATTAGAAGGTCTTTTAACCTCATGGAAAACCCTAAGAAAATGGGCCTAACCTTTTAGAATTTAGGCTCTAGGGGAACTTTCGAGGATTCATTTAGTGTTGGATATAGACTAGGGTGGTCTAGACTTGATTGAGATAGGATGGCTTGATAAGGGCATATTGAGCCTCCTGATGACTTAGTCCTAAGTGGAAATATTTGAAGGTTTTGGAGCTGTCAAGATATGGCCACTGACTGGATGAATTTCTAATTCTTTGTAGGTTTCTAGGGGTCTATTGATGGTCCATTACCTGCTGCAAATACAGGGGTTTGATTTAGAGAAATTGAGAACATTGGAGTAGAATGGTTCTATAAATGTCCTAGTTTAGGAGATGGTTTTGAAGCTTTGGCAAAAACAGAGAGATGGCCATTGATTGCTCTAGATTTGGTTGTCTGGAGAACTTCCAAGGGCCTATAATTGGTCAAATATAGCCAAATCTGTCTTTATAGGGTTCAAGGGAGTTTTGAGAGATAGGGTAGGTAGAGGTCATTGATGGGTTTGATTGAGAGACAGTCTTTTGGAGATATGACAAGGACTAATCATTGGCCACTGATTTTTTTAAATTCGAACATCCGGGGAACTTTTGAGGGCTTACCGAGTGTCCATTACAGAATATAATATCTTGGTGTTTTAAGAGAATTGAGATGTTGGTGATTGCCACGCTTTACCTTATTAGACAACGTTTTGAAGATAATTATGATTGTAGAGTGTAGGATTTGACTTGGTGTTATTTGGATACTGAGAGAAGTTCCAGGGATTTATTGAGGGTCTAAATTTGAGGAAAATGAGATATTTTTTAGAGTATGAGGGTAAAATAGTAATTTCTTGACCTGTGATGCTTCAATGTGAGAAGGCTTATGAAGTTTGGAGAATTCTAAAGAAAATGAGTTTGATAAATTGAAATTTGAGATATTTTGAGAGTATGAGGGTATAATGGTAATTTCTTGGCATGTGATGCTTCAATGTGAGAAGGTTGGAGAAATTGAAAAAAAATGAGATTAATAAACTAAATTTTGGACCCTCGTAGTCTTGCTGCGGCTTTACAGAAAAATTAGGGTTTAGATTAACTGATTTTTGAGTAGAATTTTGCACATTGTTTGACATTGACTTTCTCGACCGAAGTGTCTACAAGGGATGTCTAACCACCTAGAGTCCAGGGAATGCTAGAGTTCTGGCCTATTTTCCTAAGCCAAGGTAACCTAGAGTTTGACTTTATCCTTTCCTGTGATGAACTCATATGATCTCACTAATTAACTTAAGTCAAAATTTGGGTGTTGACAACCCACTTGTCCCCACCAAAACTTCCTTTGACGCTATCTATAGTTTTACAGACAAATTTAGGGAAGGTAAAGCAAGACATTGCATATGTTGGGATAGTGGTGGTGAGTGACTATCGCACCCTAAATCCCATACATGTAAGGTTACGAATTTTGGCACATGACACTAATCCATTTCATTCTTAACTTGACACCTTGCAAATTGCATATTAATTTTTTCGCCTTATACATTCATTCATACGCAACGTAATCAAAACATCATAATATTTCATTGTTTTATAACCATAACATCTGACATTTCATTCTCATTAACACAAAGTCTGACATTTAGAACCATTCCATAGTCTGACATTTAGCTAAATAAAGATTCATAAATAATAATCTCTAAATAACTAAAATCCAACTACTGTATTACATCTCATGAAATAAGCTGGAATAATCTATCTACTAAAATAAAACTATCTCAAAATAAAATGTTGAATAGAATTTAAAGTATCTTAAATCTCTAAAGCCAAAAATAAATAAATCCAAATAAACACCAGCACCGCATTCCCTTTAACGAACTTAGCACTGTCTACATACCTTGTCTCCTCGTCATCTGAAAAATGTTGTCAATCGGTGTAAGCTTGATAACACTGTCTACCTACATGAATATGGGTCAAGACAAAAGCAAATATATTTTAACTGAAAACAGAAATACAAAACTGATATTTACATGTCTTCTAAACAATATACTGAATCATACAGTTCTAAAACATTCTTTTTAAAATAAAGATGAAACAATTTATAAAACTGTCAATGGTAAACAAAGATCAAATCAAATACTTGTAATCAACCCAAAATAGATAAGAACAAATACATATAATAGAACTTAAATAGAATAGAACATATAAATCTTATATCAAGGCCTTTACTTATAATAGTTTGCACAATTTTATCCTTGGTGAGAACGTTCAGATCGCACCATTACATCAGTGAGTGGAGATAACTATCTAACCCCTAGTAGCAAGGAATTCATATAAATAGTTTGTGTAAATGTATATTTTGTAAATTCCATGAATTGTAAAATACATGTAAAGTTTAGAATAGGACATGGCATGTATGCAAGGAGTCATGTTAGACTTTAGGAGTTACTTAACTCCCAACCACATGAAGATCAACTCAGAAGACCAAGTATACTCAAAGGAAGAATACCAGGAACATGCGTAAATCATTTCGAAAGGCTCATGCCTCACTTTCACTAAAAGGGCAAACCAACATAAGCTAAAAGGTTAGGAAATGAACCAAAGGTCTCTAAGGGTATTACAGGGGTCATTGGACCTCCTCGGACCTTAAAGGGATGATCCCGAGAATTTTGTAGCCTATACAAGGCTTTCTAGCTATTCAACAAAGAGGCCAGATCGAGCCAGTATCAAACCAAGGGATGCAGCTTGAACTTTACTTAAAGGCTCGAGCTGTCACTTAACAGATCAGTCCTAGATCAAGCTAGGACCCCTCCTGGCTTGAACCAAAAACTCTCTAGTTTTTATTTTTTACTCAAACTTTACTCAGTCTTCAAATGTGGCTCAAGCTGCCTAGCACTAGCTCGATCCCGGATCGAACTGACTGACACTAGCTTGATCTAGGATTAAGCCAAGAAAACCAGTTCAAGCTTACAGGAATCAAATTTTAAAAAATGATTCCAAATCAAGGGTTAAGGCTGTTTGACCGTGGGGTTGTTCTAAATCGATGGACGAGGTTTATTCTTGTCCAACAAAAATAGAGATGAGCTCTCTTGAGCTAATTAATGGTTCTTGCACAAAACTTGGAAAATCTAGAGAAACTTTGTTTCCTAATACTTATGATTCATCTCTTATCTCTCTCATGAGCCTAGTTTAGGAAAATCTATACCAAGACCATTCTCCACTTCCTCTCTACTCTTACTGAGGCAAATCTTCAAAAGGAAGGCTTCAAGGGTTATTGTTCAAAGAAAAACATTAATGAAGGACATTGTGGAAAGCAAAGGCACACTTCATCAAGAATGAGCAACCCACCGATGAAGGATCTACAACCTTGAAGAGCCTTCAAAGAAGCATTGGGGATTACTAGTCACACCAAGCTCAATAAAGAGCATCCCCATCTTGTGAGAAAAGCAAAACCAACCTTCAAGAGGTAAAATTTGTTTTTAGTTTTTAATTGTTAAACACTTGAGACCATTGCCTCTGCTGGAGACACTAGAAGGAACACCACACTCGTCGAAGACACCAGGTATTGGTTAGCTTACTAGATAAGTAATAGCTTTTCTAATTTTAGCCTCGATTGTAACCTTATCAATCTTAATAAAATTATTATAGCTCTATGGTAAGCTTTGACAGTGGATGTAGGCCCTAGTACGGAACCACTATATATCTTGTGTATTGTGTGAATGTTTGTGGTTTGTTCCATTTACCTAGCATTTTCTTTATATGATCAAGCATTGCAGTCATTAGAACAATCTTGCATGCAATACATTTAAGCACTACAATTTCCAAGCATAAAATCATTTACATGCAAAACTCAATTGGTTAATAACACTGGGATTAATTCAATTAACAAGCTTAATAACAATTGAATTGAGGTAATTAAAAAGAAATTTAAATAATCCTATTCATCCCCCTCTAGGGTTAACACACAAAATTTTAATTTTTAAGGGGGAAGTGTAAAACCCTGTATACTTTTGCATGCACTTAGTAAGATTTAAATGCATAATCAATGACTTATTGTTTTGAGTAACTTATAAAGTAAAATGTGTGTAAATTCCAGTTGAATTAGCTATCAAACTATACACTATTACAAAGATCTAGGAGTCTATTTTCTAATGAAACAAACAGTGAGCAAATCAGAGTTTTTTAAATGAAGTTTGGAGGTTTGGATACAAGGTGTTAGAATAAGGAAACCTGAGAATTTCAAGCGATAAAAAAACACCTTGAGTGATCGAAAATAATCAAAGAAAATTGCATTTAGGAAATTAAAAATTCACTTAGCTCGAGCAATCAAAAATAATTTTGACCGGTCAAACAGAAAAATGTTTTTAGATTGTGTGGGTGGCTATCCCCATGCAGTAATGATATTGATTAACAGTGTAAAGGGGATTGGGATGTACCTGATTGTTTCAAAGCCTCTTTCATTGTGGACTATGGTTCAGTCACAAGATCAGTCACTATATTATACTTTCTCCTAGTTTCCATTTGTTGAGTGTGTATCACTTCGTGAACAACCATTAGGACTTTGTAAATATGCACCTTGTCCTTAGAGCTGCCTTCTTGTCTATCGTTGGACGATGACTCTTGTTCTTTGTCTTGCACCAAGCTTTTTGTGAGTGTGAAGCTCTCCTTCCATGTTGAAGATTGTTGGATTGTTTGGCCGCATAATCAATTCATATTTTCCATACCAAGTGTTGGTATCATGTGCGGGTTGTTGGAGATTGCATGGTGGACCAACATGTCTTAAGAGTATGCCCCATTTACATATAAGCACTATTATTTGATTTTTCAAGTTTCCCTCCGATTCATTTTTAGCTTTGCTTTGTTTTTAGTTTTGCACTACATTTATTTGGTCCCGTATTGGAAAGGAAGCTCAACATTATTGAACTTATATAGAATGGTAAGACTCGCATGGATAGGGACCTATGGGAGAGGAATCTATGTGTGTAGGGGGGGTTCTTTGTTTGCACCACACAACCACCAACCGAGCCAATATGTGGTATGTCATGGCGAGGCAAGGTGGGTAGTGTGGTGTCATGTGTTTTCCACTATTTCTTTTATTTTTAATTCGTTTCTTTGGTTGCTTAAGGCTTAAGCCTTGTGATCATTTGTAGTAGGTTTGGAAATGGGAATGGCTAAAGCTTTAATATTTTGTCTCACACTAATCTTTCTTACTCTATAAGTTACCATATAATATATATATATATATATATATATATATATATATTATAGTTGGGACATTTTGGTTAACGCACTACAACATTATCTTCTTCTTCTTGTCTAAGTCTTTTAGTATTGTATGTGACTGAATTAGAACTGTATCTGAGTTCAATGAGAGTCTTCAATGGACCATACTACCTTTGGAGAAGGACTATTGAATCCTGAAGTTTGGTTGCCGCAAACACCTCAAGTATTAAGGAATTGATCCAAAAGGTATTCAAGTATAATGCATTCACATGCCTCAATTCACACCTTGCATAAACCGATCAATTCTATAGTTTCTTTTTTGTTCTATTTTTTCTAATTTGTTAAAGTATTTGTATTTTCTGTTATAGACCATTTTCAGCAAGCCTCTATTTCCATGAATCTTGAATATGATTTTTGTCTTATGGAAAATATGACCACCTTGGTATCCAAGCTATCCAAACTTGAGTCCTTTTATGGAAAACACATAGACGTTGACAGCAGAAGTTGATGTTTGTTCAAGAAAACATCAACATGTCATATGCCTTAACTAAACTGAAACCCTCTGAGAATGATGAACAACATGACCTGCTAAGGATGAAGTTAGTGAAGCTTGGAATAAAGCCAATAGACTTTGTAAAATCTATATTTTGAAGGCTCTGTCAAATGAATTGTTTGATGTGTATTGTCGTCATGTGTATGTAAAAGATACATGATATGCTTTTTCTAAGAAATATCTCTCTAATGATTAAAGTAACAAGAAGTATGTTGTAGGACCTTTTCTATAATTCAAAATAGTTGATGAGAAATCTATTACAGACTAAGTGCATGAATTCCAGAATATTTTGAATGAAATCCTTAGTGAAGGGATTATGATTGACGATGCCTTCCAAACCACATCCTTGAATGAAAAATTATCACCTTCTTTGAAAGACTATAAGGGTTTCCTTAAGCACAAAAGAAAGGATCTTACTTTGAAAGACCTAATCATTTGGATCAGGATTGAAGACAATAACCATATGTAAGACTCTAGTGAAAAGGTTAAGAAACTAGTCTCTAAAACTGATCTTGTTAAGAACATGATGATAAAAATAATAAGACCAACGGAAAGTTCAAACCTATGAAAAATAATAACTATAAGAAAAAATTGAAAGAAAAACAAGAATGTTGCGCCCTAAAACCCATACTTATAGGGCTATGAATTTTGGACAGTGACATAATCTATTTCATTCTTATCTTGATACCTTTCAGTTTGTATATAAATTTTTTTTTCCTCTATATTCATACACAACATATAGCATATGCAGCCGATAACGACGCGCAAACTAACAGAGAGAAGGATCAGGATTAACCAATGGAGGTTGTGGAGGAATGAAAGGTTGGAAAATGGACAGGTAGAAGCATCCCCATACTTACCTCCATAACATTCTTATCTCATCCCCCATAATAAGCCCTCTCTTCAAAAAGTCAGACCAACCTACTTCAAGCACATAAGACTTGTTTGTATGCCACCACTTCTTCAACCTCAGTACATGTTCCATCTGTGTTCACGTCCTTTATTTGTACTTAAATACTTGCATCATTGCTTTGTAGCCTTTCCCATTCGTCTTATCCCCAATATTGTGAGAAATGGCTCTCCACTTGTTCTTTGGACAATATAACCCTACAGAGATGCCCTAAATTTTGCGATCTAGATCCAAGGCCCATATTCGTGATCTTAATCCATATCAAACATTGGATGGCACATTCTAATCCCGTATCTCATGGTGGAGAGATCCTGTTTTCGGAGCATGACATTAATCCTCTTTGTCACTTTCTATATAAATTTGATCTATTTTCTTTAAATCTTTTTTAATCCAATTAATCAAACACATATCACAACAGAGTAAATAAAGCCAATAAACTAAACCAAAGTGCAGTGGAATATAACCACATCCATGTCTATAGCAACCAATAACATCAACGTGTTTACATCAAAAGTAAAGGCTTCCTAAGCCAATATTACAATATCCAACCACAATCACAAAGGGGTATCAATCCAAAAGACTAATACAAATTACTTCTCATGTCCAAAAACTAAAAAGTGAACTGAACCGTAAACTCTAAGCCTGATTGCCCAACCTATCTCTCCTGCATCTAAAGTGGTCCACATGATATCCATACCTCCATAACCTTAATTTGTAAGGTGGTGTCAATTAGGGTGAGCTTGACAGGCTTAGTAGGAAGCTATACAAAATAGACAACAGAATGGAGACACCAAAGTGAATACAATAACAGATAAGGATGAATCAAGATAGAATAAAGATGTCAAATGTGTATGCATGTGCAACAAGTGATCATACATATATCCTTACTATAATTCAAAGTATATTTATGCTTCAAAATAACTATATGGGGTTTTTAAATAAAATCAAACCAAATTATGCATATGCATATGCTATATGCTAACCCATAAGGGTCCTCATCAAATAATAAAACTGAATGCAAATAACTCATGAAAGGTCTCTGACAAACCAAAACATATTTCTTAAAGAGAGTCTTCAACAAAACAAAACTTATAACACATGTAAAGTCTCTGACAAATCTGAAATCACATATAACCCATGTAGGGTACCCGACAAAAAAAATCATATAACCCATGTAGGATCACCATCAAAACAAATCATTTTACCCATTTGAGTCACCGAAAAATATGAAGTCATACAACCCATGTAGGGTCTCCAACGGAATAAACCGTATAACCCATATAGGGTCTCCAACAAAACAAAACATATAACCCATATTTGGTCTTTGATAGAATAAACCATATGAAGTATTGGTCCACTAGGACTGTCTTCACCTATTGATGTGACCCGGTTATTGGGTACCTAAAGAGAATCATATAGACCAATGTTAGCTCACAAAAATCTTCAAATGCATCAAGGGCATGTCCTATATATTTCCCTTGGACCAAGGTAGTCCTCTAAAATTTCCTTGGACAAGGGTCTAATCCTCCAAAATTCCCCAGGACAAGGGTATGTCTGTGTCTATTAAAATTCCCCTAGACAATGGTATGTCTGTTTCTGCTAAAATTCCCCTAGACAAGGGTATGTTTATATCCACTAAAATTCTTCCAGACAAGGATATGTCTTTGTTTGCTAAAATTCTCCCAGACAAGTCTTTACTCACTACATTATCCCTAATGATAGGGTCTAGTCCTCAAAAATTCTTCCAAACTAGTTGTGGGCATCGTGGAAAGACCTAGGGAGGTCTGCTCGCCCCACTTCGGGGAACTGCGCCCGGCCGGTTTGGGTTGGCCTCTGGGCTTGGGTTCGGAGTTGCCACCCAACTCGGGTTTTCACAGGCAGAGTTGCACGTCTACCTCCTTTTTAAGGGAATGGAGGATACGGACCTTTTTAGGGGCCCGTGCTAGAGACTTAGGCCTAGGGTTGACTCTCTTTACTGGTCTAGTTTTCCAAGATCTGGGTAAGCTGTTTAGTTGTGATTAGGGAAGGTGTTAAGAACCTTAATCACCCACCTTTTTAGGGTGGCTCCTCTAACCTAACCATTTTGTTTTATTTCATCAAGTAGTAAATGAAATGAGGTGTTTTGGAGGTTTTATGTCAGTACACTTGATCTTTCGGGTATACGCTTGATTTTTTACAGAGTGAGAGATCAGGCATATGGCTTTAATTGGGTCCTACTTAACCCTGGTTGTCAATTCTAGATGTTAGAATTCACATAAAAGACATATTTTCACAGTTTCTATGGGTTTATGGGTTGCTGTGAGTGTCCAAACACTTAGGGACGCAATTTGAAGCCTCTTTGATCAGGTACGCCTAAAATGCATATACGCCTAATCTTTTACAGAATGAGAGATCAGGCGTACTACCTCAATTGGACTTTTTTGGTCCTGCTGATGTGTTAGATGACTGGGGCTTTGTATTGAAACCTTTTTAGAGGTTGGGGGACCATTCATGGGTTAGTGTGGGGTTGAGGACAATTTGGATATTTTTTGTTTGGTATGCCTGAAAGAGTTAGGGTACGCTTGAAAACTAGATGCACTTGATCAGGCATACTATTCATTTCTTAGAAACCCAGCAACTTGTTTTTGGGTTTTTGGGCCACTTGTTGGGATCCATTGACCTTGGGATTTTTCAGAGGGATGGGTAACATCCCCAGAAGGGCCTCTGAAAATTCCCAACTCCTGGAAATGAGGTGGGACCCATTTTTGGAATTTTCCAAAATTGAGAACATTGTGTATTTAGCACAGGTTCAATTGTGAAGTCCGGGTTATGGGGCCCATATATTGAGATTTAGAGATAGAGTGGGTCCAAAATTTTACAGGGGAGTTAAGGGGTCAAACATGAATATTCAATTAAAATTACAGGCCCAGATTCATTTTATACAGAGAGTTATAGTATAGACAATATGAATAACTACTTAAAGACTGTTTTTAGGCAACATGACATGCATTGAAAATAAAATACAGTCAAAATAACAGAAATTAACAAATGGGTTTAAAAAAAATAGTTACATGTTTACATTAGTTAACTAAACATTGAACCAAGGATTAGAACAAAAACCATTTTCTAGGGAGGATAAAAATCACGAATGGTGGTTGACCCTGTTAAACAGTGTATAAACATACTATTTTGATGGGTAAAGTAGGGTTCATTCTTGGAATCAATCCCCATTTTTTTAGGTCTAAATTAGACACAATGATAGGTCTAGGGGCTAGTGACATGATGTAAGTCACTGGCCCCACTTTGATTTGAAAATAAAAACTGTAGCTTTCCCATGAAAGCTTTTATAAAGAAAACAGTAAAAAAAGGGGGAGACAAATTGTCTCCCCCATGTTACACTAGCGGGTCAGGGGTGTGGGGCCATTACAGCATGGAAGCAGGGTTTATAAAATTTAAAAGGGGGGGGGGGAGAGAGGACCTACCTAACCTGGGTTGATTCTCCTTCTTCTTTCTTTTCTTCTCTTTTTTTTCTTCTCTATTTCTTTCCTCTCTTCTCTTTCTTTCCTTTTCTTTTCTTTTCTCTTTTTTTTTCTTGGCTTTTTTTGGTTGACCTCCCCTATCCATGAATTAGGGGGGTATTTATAGTGGGGACCAAGAGGGTGAGGTGGAGAAAAAGTGTGTGGAAGGGGGTGAGGTGGTTGGAAAAGAGTGGGGTAAAAATGGGTGGTGGGGAGTGTAGTGAGGTGGGGTATTCTAGAAGGTGGCTGTGAGGTGGTTGGCCATGGTGAGGAGGTGAGGGGTGAGGTGTCCCCTTCTAAAATGTTTCATGGAGGTGGGGTGAAGTGTGTGGATGAGGGGGAGTGTGGTGGGCCCTCCTACCACATGTACGGTAGGGATTGGATGTGATGGAGAGAGTGGGGCCCATGGGGAGGGGTGTAGGGTCAAAGGGGGTAACCTTAGGGTATTCACCCTCCATTTGGAATATTTCAAATGGGGGTGTAGGGTTAAAAAGAAGATTCAGGGGTATTTTGGGTAAAATTAAGATATTTTGTCTGCATTTCTCCCTTTTACAGTCTGGGCTTACCTTTTTAGGTCCTATGTCTCTCAATTTTTTGAGGTAAATAGGTTTTTCACATCTCCCAAATATTCTAGTTACAATGCAACTGATGGAATCAATATCAGATATGGGTAAGTGGGTCAAAACTGGCTTCGAATATACCCAGACTAGCCTGTACCAATGAAAGAAGGGTAAGAAGGTAAAATTGATCTTTTAAATCTTCATATGAAAGATATTCCTCAAGATTTGTGAGCCATAGGCTCTGACTATTCGTGAATCAGATGCCTGAGCTGAAAGTTATGCCCGAATCCCTGAATTATCCCAAACCAAACTCTACTTGGACTTGTGACTAGTTTTTTTTTGTTTGAATGGGGTGTGATGGATATCATGAGTGTTTAGGTCTTAGAGTTGCGATGCCATGGGGCTTGACAGGTAGAGAATCTGATCCCTAGTGAATTTCAGGGAGATTTTTGAAAAAAGGTAACCTGATCAAGAAATGTACCCTAGGTTGGTGAAGAATTGAATCAGTGAGAGGTGCTAAATTTGTAGGGGGGTTTCTCCATTAGGGAATTTATCAAAGATCTCAAAAAAACTAAAAAATGAGTATGGCCTTAATGGATTTGGACTTCTAGAGAGTTCTTGGGGACTCATCGAGTATCCGTGGCTGATACAGGTGAATTTGATGTATTTTGGGGACAGATTGGGGTAATTGGAACGCATTATGCCTTTTGAGGTTTTTCTTGGGAGGATTCAGAGCTTACCAAAGTGTGGCCACTAACCGACTAGATTTCTTACTTGTATCAAGCCTTCAGGGTTTTACCAAAGGTTTGATTTTAGGGAGAAATGATGTATTTTGAGGGTGTGGGGGAAAATGGTAATTTTCTTCTCTTTTATACCCCAATATGGGAATGTTGATGAGGGTTAGAAAATCTTTTAAAAAAAAAGGCTTCATAGCCCATGGTTTGAGGTCTTTGGAGGTGTAAGGGCA
>JAOXJP010250035.1:0-22097 GCA_025762735.1 Platanus orientalis
ATTTTAATTTTTGTTTATAACTATTTTCGTAATAAGGCACTATTGATAATGGTATTTTAGTAATTTTAGAGAGTCAACAAGTCAAAGTGGGGCCTTCTTGGAGTGTTGGACGAAATCCGCTGGTATGGCCCGCGGTGTGCTGGGCAATTTAGTTGGAGTACAACCAAATATTTTTTGAGGGATATAGCAAGCTGAGTTTCATCATCTGTTCAGATGCTAAGATTTAGCATGTTTTTAGGGCTTGAGATCTAGTTATATTGTGGAGTAATCTATGGTCAATGCTAAAAAGGGGTGGCGAAGATTATTCTTATGTAATGAGCATATAGCCTGATTTGTTGTCTTCTTTAAAAAAGTTTTGAGTTTCAGAAAGTCTTAGGTAACAAGTAAGCTAGTAGTTTAGAACTTTTTAAATTGGTTCTTGCTATTTTCATGAGTTTGTGATCCTATATATAGAACTACACGTTTTTTTATTGATATGATGAACTTAATAAAAATTTTGATTGGTTTCTTACTCTCCATGAGTGAAACTCCTTCCCTTTTTCAAATTTTTGGTGCCTAAACTTGAACCCATGAATGGTGATGTCCAAGAGCTTGTGTGGTAGGTGATTACCCACATCCAGGTATTTTATCTCTTCTTATCTTCTTCTCCATCTTTTCTTCTTTTTATTTTCTTCTTTGTTGCTTATTGCCCTAAATTAAAACCCACACCTTCTTCAATTGTCCCCTTGGGTTTACCACATTAGAGTCATAATTCTCCTTCTCCAAAACCATCCGACCAGGTCGAGCCATCATTCCCTTTGTTGGATATTACCAAAATCATACCCTATGCTGTTCCAAAACCTGCGGCCAAATTGGAATCCCATATATGCAGATTTCTTCCATGAAAATCAAACTCCATCTAGCCCTAACCTAGTTGTTAGCCTCACTGACTTTTTCTATGTGGTACACATCACAAATCCCTTCATACATTACATTAGACCCTTGGCACCTTGAGGAGTGTGTCATACTATCTAGAGTTGTCAAATTGTCTATCACTTTTGATTCCCCACAAAGGCATTTGAAATTTGGATTTTTTTTTCAAAAGTTTCCTTCTTCATTTGGAATAGTTTCTTGGATAAAATTCTAACTCTGAATCATTTTTAGAGTAGAGGATGAAACTTGACTAATAGATGCATTCTTGGAAGAGTTGGAATCAGTAAGTCATCTTTTCAGTCATTGTTCTATGGCTAAAAGAGTAGGACTTTTTCCTTTCTCATCTTTAAATTCTTTGGGTTTTTCTAAGGCTCTTTAATGACCTAATTATGGGTTGTTGGGTTTGTGGTATTGGGAATTATCCCATGTTCATTTGGCGTGCCTTTCTGGGGGCCATATGTTGGGGATTGTGGAGGGAAATAAATAGTAGAATATTTGAAAACAAGATTTTGAGCCATGAGGAGGTGGTGACTTCTATTTATAAGTCTTTGTTTGAGTGGACATTGGTTTGGACAAACTTTGAGGATCATGAGTGGGATGCTAAATGGAGGGAGGAGTTGAAATGTTGCGATTGTGTTTGTTATCATTATTTTTATCTTGATATTACCTTCACAGTGATCCTTTACTTTTGTACTTTGAATGTTTTTCTTTCAATAAATGATTTTTTTACCTCTCAAAAAAACAAAAAAAACAAAAAAAAAAAAATCAATTAAAGAAGAGTTCTCCTTGAATTATTGTTTGTGGCAGCTATTCTTTAAAAGTTATTGCTAATTGGACTAAGTTCTATAAAAGATACTCTATTTCCAGAAAGCTTGAAGTAGGGGTAAGTGATATCTCATTGATCAATAGCTAATCTATTCTCGGAGTTGTATTGATTTTATTAGAAGAGATGCTGACTTGACGATCGTACTTGATATTGTTCTAAGGATGAATTTGCCTGGATCTCATTCCCTTAATACCAAACTTGTTTCGAGTACCTATATGAAACTACACGGCTTGGTGTGTACTCTTTCCATAAACAATTCAATCTAATGATTAATTCCAGAAAACCTTGACTTTAAAACCTTGTTCTTATTTCTGTTGTTGGTTCTCTTGTAGTCCCTAAACCTGACTAGAATTACACCCTGGAGTCTTTGCTATAAGCTTAATATATGTCCTATACACCTTGCTATATCAACACTCCCTAGGGCCTACCATGAGAGCTTGTGTGACACTATGATGCTAATCCTCAATAAAACCTGCACAACCCCTTCTTTAACTATTGTTGAACTATACGCGACACTAAATTGAACCTATTTAACCCTTGTTATCTTCAGTCTTGTTGACATCACCTCTTTGAGTGATATTTGGGTTGTGTGCTGCATCATAACTCCCTATAAAATTTCGTAAAATTCTAACGCATTAGTGAGGATATTTTGGTAATTTTGGGATTGTGTCTAGAATTTTCAGAATTTCCCTTTTGGACATTTTCGTGTAGCCGACCCCAAATAGTTGGGATAAGGCTGTTTGTTGTTGTTGTCCTTTTGGACATTTTCCAACCTAATTCTCTCTTTTCTATAGCTTACTCAATATCCTATTTACCTCTAGTCAAGAATTCTAATTTTAGCCAGATAATCTTGCTTCTTGATTCATCCCTTATTATAGTTTCAAAACTCGGCCGATCCGACACAGGCTTGGGGGATCGTTCGATCCTTAGGCCGGTCATCCCGGATTGGACGATCCGGCCTATGGATTGGACAATCCTAATATTGCCTCAAAATATATAGAATTTTTTTTTTTTTTTGAAAAAAATTATTAGAAATTGGTTCATAGAGTCCCACAAAGGCTTCTCTTAAAGAACCTCCCTTAAATAACCCTAAAAGATCCTCATATAAGAGGTAAAAAAAAATACTCACAACTCACCCTTAGATCTGACCTTATAATGAATGGTCTAGATTTGACTGCCACATTACATATTTTTCATATAAAAAACACCAAAATTTTCTAACGGGTGTACTACCCCCAAACCCCGGCCATTAGGGGGTTAGGCTTGGAACCCCTTAGTATTGATAGTGAGGGAACAAACTCTTCCCACACCCCCAACTACCTCGTAATAGAAGGGATCCAAATAAGGCTAGATCAAGCTTCACTGACCCATCGGTTAGAACAACGAATCATGCATTATTTTATTTTTTAATCTTTATTTATATGATATTATATATAGTTTAGCTTTTATGCATTAAATATAATCATATTTGATGTTTGATTAAGTAAACTACAATCTTGAACTTTTACTAGCCTCAAAACCTGGTTCATACATGTATGATGAACTTAACATGCCTACAATTATATTCGTCATTATTTATATGTTATTGTGTATGGCTTGGTTTTTATGCACTAGAAGTCTAGAAGTAATCATATTTGATGTTTGTTTATGAAATATACAATCTTGATCTTTATACATGTTTGTAACAATGTTTATTCATGTATGATGCACCTAGCATATCTAAAATTGTGTATTTTCTTTCAAACTTTTTATAAAAAACATTATAAGAATATATAGGAATTTTTAGGATTTTTTTGACATTGGATTGGTTTTGGACCAAACGATCCAGGATTCGATCCGATACCGGATCGGTTTTGGGCCTGAACGATCCGATCTAACGATCCAAGTTTTTGAACCATGTTATCACAATTGTTTAGAACTCCCACATCGTTACTTAAAGTCATTGCTGTAGTCTTCTTCCCATTATCTTTAAGTAGTCTTTGGTTCTTTCTTGAATTTTTGACACTCTTCATGTATTTCATTCTTATGACAATTGTAGTACGTAATCTCCTCCCCCGATTTTGGCCTGCTTAAAATGATTGTTTTAGTCTAGGGTCTTAAATCTTCCTCGATTTTCTAAGACAATTTCTTGTGAATTTGATAGTTCAGAGTCTTTTCTTCTTGTTTCTTCATTCAATAAGCTGCTTGTGACTTGATTCATGGTCACAACTCCATTTAGAGAAAAATTACCTGGAGACACCACTAGGGTTTCTCAACTTTTGGGTAATATGAGCTAGACAACAGAAGGGTTTAAAGCTACATTTAGAACCATTTTCATCTCTCCAAACTGGTTAACAAAACCTTGTACTTCATTTCATATGCTTTGCAATTGAGATACTTTCGTTGTAGTTTAAATTCACTAGCTTTCAAGGAAACCTTTTTATTGGTGGTTTTCCTCTCATACAACACTTTTGATTTATTCAAATAGAATGTGCCAAAGTTTCAGTAGATGTAATGTGCAAAACGCTATCATCTAAACATTGTTGGAAGAACCTAGCAGTTTTATTGGTCAAGTTTCTTCCATTCATAATTAAACGTCTCTTTTAGTTTGCCTCCACCTTCTACTGGTGCATGCAAGTCCTTGTTGTATAAGTGATCTTCTATCTTAGATTTTTAAATCCTCGAATTACTTCAATTAAGACTAACCATCCGACTTGTTGCATCCATCATTTGCACACATATACAAAAGAGACCTCAATTCTGATATTACTTTGTTAAAAAAATCACTTTATTTTCCCATCTGTGTAAATCAGTCAAGGCCCAAAAAGTAGAAAACAAGTATGCAGAAGCAATGACACAATCAATTCAACAAATACAACAGGCAAAACACAATCAAAACGATTTTCTACATTGAAAACCCTTCACATGCATCAGGAAGCTGCATATATTTGTCTACAAGTTATAAAGGTTTTACTGTTTTAATCCTGTTTATCATCCATTGGATTTTGATTACTGTATGACAACCATTAAAATGTACTCATATCTGTTGTTAACATCCATATTGTTAATCTTTTGTTTGATTTTGCTTCCTAAGAGAGTGAATTCTCCAAAAACTTTTGTCCCAACTAATTTATTTGTTTCTGGGATTGTGCTTGCAGTTTCAATACTTCTTGAAGGACCCGATTAAGTATGATGTCAAATATCAGGTGACTACTTCTTTGCCCGATGTTATTCAGGATAAGATATTTAGTTCTATGGCGCCACTCACCCACAATTGAAACTGAGTCAAGGTGCTGTATACTGTGACAATCCAAAGTCATCGAAGTAGAAACACGCAAAATGGATATTTTTGTCCTGCAGAAATGGCCTTTATAATAACACTCATTGATCTTAGTATTCAAATGTGAGGCCACGTTTTAACTGGCAAAATTCCCAGCAATTGAATCACATCATACTATGATGGACCATCCAATCAAACAGCCTCTGTTGGATTCTAAGTGAATGTGAATCCTATGGTTGGTGCAATTTTGGGCCACCGTTGGGTTGATTCGCATTTGTGTAATATTGAATTTGTTGTAGTTTGATGTATGGTTTAGGCTATGAGCATTTGTGCAATTTATACAGCACATTAGAAGAGAATGGTCGTAGAACTCAGGCTATTCAAAGTGTCAAACAGCTGAGTGTAGCCATTTTTAGGCCAGTCAAAGTATAAACAATCAGTATAGCAGCTATACTTGAAAAATGCCCCAAATGCACTGAAATTTGTTTGGGTTTCTGCGTGGCTCAACCAAATCAATAGTTACTTGGCCACCGTCTCCTTGTTTAAGGGATATTGACCAATGCAAGTTCAACTTTGAAATTAGACAGGCTCATAAGACACATGCTCCTTGAGGTCATCTACTGGCCTTCCCACCTTCGGAGTTTTTAACAACCAGATGAGTAAATTCCAAGTCCAACGGTTAATGGGTGTTTTGCCATTTATTGGCTATGATGAATAGCCTTAATTTGGTTACTAGTTGAACCTTTTATTTTATGGTATTCGTGAAAACTTGTGGCATGGAAAACTGAATTTGATTCTTGAATATTTTTTAATGTGCAGGCAAGCGCACAGCCGTTTCTGGTGCTGGGTCTTTTGGTGACTGCCCTGGCGACCAGTCATTGATCCTTCATAACACATCCAGAAGATAGGTCACAGCTCGGAGGATGAGCTTAGCCATTTGGTTTTGATGACACTGGCTCAATGAGGCAAGTTGAATGGATGCACTCGGAGAAGTGAGGATGTGGAGCTAGAGTTGCAAAAGATCAAGAGTATGTGTTTGCCTCGGCAGTCCTGTATTTGTAATATCTACGTGAACGATCTCCCTTAGACAAATAAATCAGTGATTTTCTTTCTCCATGTGACCCTTCTTTTTAAGAATAGACGGGGTAGGGGAAGAGAGAGGCTGAAAAACAGAGCTAAAACTAACCGTCCAAAGCAAAAGCCATTCTGAACAGCACCAACTAATCTCAATTAAATGGAAAACGAACGATGAAGGGGTCAAATGAGGGTGTTTTGGTGACCAAGCAACCTAACATAACAAGACACCCAAAAGGGAAGAAGCATGGGACTCACGCTACAATCGGGGTACCAGTGGGTTGGGCTCATCTAAGACTGTTAAGGTGGTCTAGCATTCTTCTTTCACAATTGGTCACTTGATTAGACTTGGTGCTACCCAAATGGCTAGTTGGATGGGAAGGAAATGGCTCTAGAAAATATACTACAACTTCTTATAATGGGGTTGGCACACCGTTGAGCAATCAATAGGATTAGCAAGTAGGGGTGTCAAACACCGAGTTGAGCCAAGCTTTGCCCAACTCAAGATACCAAGATTAGGTTTAAGCTTGCCTCAGGTTGACAAGGTTAAGTTTGGCATGCTATTGAGTGTGAGCTGAAACTCGGCTTAAGCTTGGCTGAGGCTTATCACGATATTAAGTGGCGGAGTTCAGACTCAGTTCATTAAGATTTAGGCTAGCCTCGACTCAATTCAACTCTAGAGATTTAGGCGAACTCTCCACTCCGTTGAGTGGCCGAGCTCAAACTCGGTTTATTGAGATTTAGGTAAACTTGGCGCCCGCTCGACTAAGATTTGCTGTTTTAAGCCCAACAAAGTCAAACATTCTCTTAAAATGTTATAAAGATACTGGTTGAAAAAACCCATAAATCGAATGGAAGTCTCCAATAAATTATAATATGTGAGTCATATTTGTATATTATAAAAAACAAAGCAAATTCATCGTCTACTAGATTTCATATATTTTTAATAAAGGAAAGGATTTGCTACACCCAATATGTCTGTCCCCCCTATCCAGGAGGGGAGCCACATAGAAGCAAGGGAGCAACTGCCCCCCCTCCATGTGTGGATACCCTTGTAATAATAATGGGTCTAACAAAATATTATGCTTGATTGGAATCAATTGCCCCCTCTTGAATGTGTGTGTACCCCATGATTGAAATCAGTTGCTCTTTTAATGTGTGAATACCTCATGATTGGAATAAGTTGCCCCCCCCATCTTCTTACCTGAAAATGAGTTCACGTCACCTCTAATCTGACTGAACTGGTACCACTCGAGTCTCTGCTCAGACTGTTTCACAATGGGGTTAATATCCTCTACGCCACCCCCCTCGTGAGCCACTCAATGGCTACAAAAGGGGGGAATCAATTCACTTTTTGGAGGTGATGTAACATCTCAAGAACTGAGTTGATCCTGCCCTTGTATGGCTCACAAGGGGGATGGCGTAGAGGATTTCAGGCCGTCACAATGTCAGACAAAGAATGCATTAAGTTCAAGATGGTGTCCAGGGTGCCAAGTGACTTCATTTGGAATAAAATAGGTGGAAATTTAAAATTTCATCTAACCATTACCCATTTTATTCCATGTAAAGTCATCTAGTGTACTGGACTCCAAATCTTGGACAAAACATATATTTCAATTAATAAATAGACAAGTATATTTACTATAATACCCTCTTTTGACCATGTGTATAAGTTCAAACATCCTTTGGCAGGCCATGTGTCACGCACTGATTGCTAATGGAGTGGTACCTGTTCATTGATACTGGAGATGATTTAAAATCTCAGAGAATCCTTACCCCATGATCGGATTAGGTGTGCCCCTTAATGGATGCCAACAGTGTACCCACAACCAGCAGATGACACGTCATGTTAAAAAAGTGATTTACACCTTTTAAAGGTGCTTTTCACTTTTCTGATGTGACGTATCATCCTTTGATTGTGGATACACCATTGGCATCCGTTAAGGGGACGCACATAATCCTTTGACATGCCCCCTATGTGAAAATCCTGACTCCGCCCATACCCCTATCCTCTTAACACACGCAAAAGGTGAGATATACAGGGTAAAAACAGTTTTCAAATGAAATACCAAACAGTTACTTAAGCTCAAGGGTATTGGTTCCTTCCAAGTTCCAAACCTCCATCCAATTCGCACCGAGTTCCCATTTTTTCAACGTTTAGTAAGCTGATTTTCTCATTATAAAATATACGTTGAAATATATTAAGTATATTAGCTCATCCCTCTTTTCCAACTCTCCTATGACCTTAAGATTTTAAGAAAGACGGTTAACTGCTTTATTTAAGACGGTAGAGCAGGTTTTTTAATTGTAATTTAGGTTGCGAGTTCAAATCCTCCGTGGACGCAAATATTCTCCCTCATGAAAGGGAGTGTTGAAATATAATAAAGTATATTAACTCGTCCCTCTCCTATCACCTTAGGGTCTTGGAAGCAACTACTACCTAATGGAGATAACAATAACAAACCAGAAACAATGTAACATCTAAAATATGAGGACACCCTCAACCAACAAACCCAAAAGCAACAACAAAAACATCTTCCAACGATCCTACTATTAACTAGACTACTACTACTGCTACTAAACTTGCCTACACACCTCGTCACATTATTGTTAAGATACACAACACCTCTACATAAAGATAGAAAAGATAATCTAACCACGCTCTAAAACTTGGATTCATCGATGTCAATTCCCTCCTGTGCTGCACGGTCTCCTCCAGACTGGTCCGTGTTGCTGAGCCCACCCTTTCGACCCATCTCCTGGTACCCTTCCGTCCCTAGCTGCTCCTTCCTCGTCTGCCCTCCACGGCTCCTTCCTAGTCATTTTTTTTACCAACAATCCAATACCACCTCAATCCAAAATTCCAAAAAGAAATAAACACCAACCCAATTCAGAACTGAAACATAACCAAAACTACCAATTAAAGAAGAGAAAAAGGACGCCAAACCTTGAGCGAGATGCTCCTGAGCTTCGAGGCTCTTTCCTCCTGTTCCTCCAGGGATTACAGTCTCTCCCTGCCTTGCTTTGGCGTCAAGATGTGCTCTTTGCTGTCCCGATGCCATCTTCTCTTTCTCTTTGAAAAAGAGGAATAAACTCTTTCTCTCTCTCTCTCTCTTCGAATTTGATACGAACTAAACGAAACGACAACCGAATGACTTCGACCTTGTTGTGTCTCCTTTGTGTTGAAGGTGGTGCAAGAGAGCGATTGAATACTTATAAAAGAAAGTGGGAGTACTGAGCGGTGAAGGTTGAAAGCGACACGTAAATTGCAGACGCGGCGGAGGAGGAAGAAAGGAAACATGGTTGGGGCGACACGCAAAGAGAATGCCGGACGTCAAGTCCTCGTAAACACACCACCAAATGGGAACGTCGTCATTGTCTCACACGTACTCCTTGTCTTAATAACTTACGATTTTCTAACATCTTCTGGGGTCCACCGCTCTGCATGCATTCTCAATCAAATATCAAGCTACGTGATGGAATAGATGGGGCTGCAAAACCCGTTGGATTACATATTATTTTTCAATCTCAAGACTTATTGGGTGGTCGGAGTTGGGCTGTGCATATGGGGCCGGCCTACGTGAGCCCAACTGAGTCGTGGAGTGTCTGAATTAGGACCCTCAACCGAGTTGGTTTTGGTTTTGGTGTTTAAAACCTAATTAAATAAGGTTTAGTTATTTAGGGTTTTAAAAGAGCCATAGTGTGAGACATTCTTTTAGGGTTGCTTCTCTTGTAACTGAAATTAGGGTTTGGGAAGAGAAGACAGCTGAAAAACTCTTGTAATCTCTGGTTTTATATAGTGAAAGCTCTCTTGATCGTCTTTGTCCGTGGACGTAGGCTTTAAGCTGAATCATGTTAAATTGTTTTGTGCTTTGTGTGTGTGTGTGTGCTGTTTGCGTTAATTTCTTATTCTATTTATTGCTGCATACAACAAAAAATCTAGGCTTCCACACAACAACTTATAAGACCCTTAACAAGGTGAGCTTTTGGCTAAGCTTCGCCTAATACAGTTGAACTCAAAATCACTTAACTAAACGAGCTTAATAGGAGGTTCGGCTTCTCAGTTGTACGAGCTTCAAACAATACTCAAACTTAGTTCATTGCAAGCCAAGCTCAGAGTTGAGCCAAGTTTGAATCATTGACAGCACTACTTAAGAGTGATTGGATGGGTGGATGCTCTATAGTCGGGTGTAAGCCCATACAAAGTAGTGTACCCCAAGCTTGGCTAATTTTCAATCATTGAGATAAAAGATTTTGATATAATGGCTTTAATTTTATTGAACATCATATTGATAGGTTTATAGGCTTAAAAAAGAGGTTATAGTTTGGACATTGTTATTTGATAGCCTTTCTTAAGTTTGTTGATTGTAACAATATTATAGTGCACAGGATCTGCTAGACATGATTGAACTGATAACCCTAAACCCTAGTGTTGGCACCATCTTAAGATTTTACTCACAGATAAAGGACGTATGGATTTTAATGGGCCTGAAAATGAAACTATAAACAGGGACACGTGGTGAGACCAACATTATGACACATGTCAAGACGACTGATACATGATAAGAACGAGTAACTACCTACACGAAGTAGGCCAATTTAGGCCACTACACACTCTATGATGGGCATCCGCGGCGACATGGAAAAGTGGTTGTAGTAGCGATGAGGAGTGGAAGGTGGAAGGAACCAATCATGCAATGTGGAGAAGATGTTACAAATGCTATAACTGGCCGGATCGATATAAATATGCCAGAAGAAAAAGAAAAGATCCTTAACAACAACAACAACAACACATTTTATTTCTATCTTAGGAGTAGGAGTAGGTCTATTTTAGGAGTAGCATAACTTAATCTGTAAGCCAGTTTGAGAAAGGGTGGACTTGGTTCATCCATAGTTTTTGTAATCATCTTAGTTGACGTTGAGTTGATTAACCCCGTTTCAAGAGGTTCATGAACCCTTGGATCAATTGAGGCGTTTGTACTGTGCCACCGTTTGATTGCATTAATGAAGTTTGATTCTTTTCTGTTCTTCCCCTTTGAAGTCTCAGGAAAGTCCTTTTTGTTAAGGCATGTGCCAAACATGGCCCAGTACCCCGGGGTATCTTTGCCTAGGGCAACATGAGGAAAAAGAAAAATTTCCCACCAACACAGAGATTGACAACCATAGTAGGAGAACGCTTTGAGGGAAAGGAAGATCTGATACCTCAGAGAAATGGAGCGATCACTTTAATGGAAGATTGTGTCCCAAGAACTCCCTAGGCTCTAACGATGGACTTGATGCATTCGATAGGCTAGCTGTAACAATGATTATAGCCTTCTAGGTAATGGTTGAATGAGGTCCGATGAAGGAAAACTTAGGAAAAGTTGTGAAGAGATGGTTTGAAGAAAGGAAAATCAGCAACCTTACACTAGGTTCCCTTACCAGACTTGAGGGGTAAGGCTGGGTGCAATTCCCTTTAATAGACCAGCGAGACGGTATCCTATAAGAGGCAACTGGCCAAAAGACCATCTTTTGATCGGGCAGAATCAACTCGACCAAGGATTAAAAATAGTTCCTGAAGGTAAGGATGAGATACCTCACCTCCCAAAGGATATTTGAAGAGTTCATCTTTGAGCGACAAAAACACAAACGAATCTCGAGAAAGTCCAATAAGGCAGGACAACTTTTTCATACAGCCATATAGGGATGTAAGACAATTAGACCCGTGCTCGCCGTATGAGAAGAATGTATTGCCTCAAAAGTACAAAGAAAAGGAGATCGAGTTGATGAAACAACTAGGTGGCAATTAAGGCATACGGTAGAGGCGTGGACAAGGATCGAAGGACAAGACAAAAAGGCAACCACATGAGGTTTATGGTAAACAGACTTCTCGATAGGCAGATAAAGGATCATGTGATGGCTCTACGGATAGGGGAGAGCAATTCCTTGAGAACTTTGGTGTGACCAAAATCGACATTGGCCATCACCATTCCAAGGAATCCTATTGAGCCTAACAACCGATTGAAGCCTCACACAGGTAAAAAGAAGAGTAAAGTCCTCAATAAGTCTATCAAGACTGGGTTGATAACACTAATGAAAGTGACAGACGAGGAGTTGATAGCACGACCAGAGGAGTCAAACGAGGAATTGACTATGCCAATAAAGGGGTCAAACGAGGAATTAATGACACCTTCAAAAGTGGCAGATGTCAGAGAAATAGGAGTGGCATATCGAACGATATGCCAAATAGGAGAAGTTGAGTCCAACTGCACCTTAATATAAGTGGACATCAACACGATCATGATAAGTAGAGTGACGAATGAAAGATGTAGAGCAGCGATAGAACGCAAAAATAAGATGGTGACCCAGAGAGGATGAGTCATTACAAGCTTGAAGCTAACACGGGTCAATATGATTGCGATCAACTTAGTATGGAAAGATCGAGTAGGGTGGTCTCAGTATAACAAAGATCGTAACCATGGCTTGGGATATTTGAGTATTGAGTGTTGAGGTAAGTAAATGTTTAGTCAAGATACCGAGATCCAAAAAAGTGAGAAGTTGAGTGTCTTAGAGCCAAATGATTTGACGACGCTCAATAGTTTAAAAATCGTCAGGGTTAAAAAGAGTCAAGGCGTAGGTAGCCGACCTAGAACAACTTCATTCCCTGAATGAGATGTCAACCTAAGAAAAGATGTTCGAAATGAAGATGATCAAAAAGCCAAAGGAGAAGAAAAAAGTCCATGCCTTTGGCCTAAAAAAAGTGATTTCACTGGACATAGTCCTAATGAAAGAAGGGATAAAAAATGAAAAACTTCATGCTGCATAGGGATTATTTTCTAAAAATCCCACTACAACGAAACTTAGTGTTAGCAACATAACACTTTAGGGATGTAAAGTGGCTAATTGAGCCAAATTAAGCCATGCCGAAGATCGAGTTTTTAGATAAGGCAGACTCAACAGTATGTCTTGGGGGGGGGCAATGTTGTCCCTGGAAACAAAAAACTTGGGTAGAATGGGATGGTATGATGGTCATCTGCTCATGAAGGGCTAGTTTGGCAGAACGAAGCAAGAGATATGTACGAACCCATTAGAGAATGACTCGACAACAAGTTCTTTGAGTGGTGTAGACCTCCACATTAAAAGGAGGTATTCAAGGACACAAATTTCCTACAAAGGGCGAAATGAGCTAGGTATTATGGCTCGTATGATGACAAGAAATGTCCAACAATAGAAAAAGTCTAGAGCAACAAATTATAATGAAAAAGAAAAGAATTCATGGACAAAAATGTCTAAACAAAACTTTTCATTATATGTAAAAAAAAATTACAAAGACTCTACTCACAAACAATGTCTAAGGGGTAAAATGTCATCCAAAACGAAACAATGTAAAGACTCATATCGAGACCATACATCATTTTAGAAACATCAAATGGCCTAAATGGGGCACTAGGGCTAACGATTGGACAAAGGTTGGGCCTGAGGTTCAATAAAAACTATTTAACTAGTTTGACGTCAAGACTCTCTTGAGGTCACCTCAAGGGTTTCCCAGAGCGACGGTTCTAAGTTGAGGGAGTAAAGGAAGGGGCTCACGTTAGTGTGCCTCTCCACATTTTTGCTCCCATCCTAGACCATCGAAGGCGTAGAAGAGCAGGTTACATGTAAAAGGGGGACTCCATCTCCAAAGTTGCAGATGACACCATCTTTTGATCCATAAGGCAGTCTTTCACGATTTAAGATATACTTTAGGGTGTCATGGCGAAGCCGTGTGCTCCTTCAGCTCCTTAAAATAAGGAAACCTAACATGAAATGACCATCCTTCAGCTGTGGGGTGGTGGGTTGAGCTAAGGACATGTCGTGAGAAGCTAACATCAAGCGTTCTCATGAATAAGAGAATCTGGGTATCAAATACAGGCCAAGAAATAGAATTATCCCATCTAACCAAGCTAGGAACCATTCTAAGGACTTGAGGTCTGATAATATGGTTATAGAGGAGATGAAATGCGATCATGGGAGAGAAGAGATTGGCACAAACTGATGCATGAAGTTGGTATTTATAGACCCTTCAAGGGAAGGGTTAACAGAGGATGAGGATGATGATTTGGTTTCCAATGCAAAAGCCACAGTTCGTGCTGCCCGAAATCATCAAAAGCTGAGTAAATCTTGAAAGTAGTTGGTATCAGAGGATGCTTTGTTCTGGGAGCGGTGTTGTTTGAGATTACCAAGTCAAATTGGTTATGTTAACAAGTGCAGGTTACACAGAATAATCAGTATAGTCCTGTCACATGAACCTGAAGTGTCAGAAGGTCACACGCATCTACTTAAGATCTATACTAGATGCATGTTGGGGGCATTTGTTGGCACCATCTTAAAATTCTACTAGCAGATTAAGGACGTGTGGATTTTAATGGACCTGAAAATGAAACTATAAACAGAGACACGTAGTGAGATCAATATTGTGACACATGTTAGGATGATTGGCACACAATAAAGACTAGTAACTACTTACACGAAGAAGGCTAGTTTAGGCCGCTACAAACCCTATGATGGTCATCTGTTGTGACATGAAAAGTGGTTGTAACAATGACATAGAGTGGAAGGTGGAAAAAACCAACCATGCAATGTGGAGAAGAGATTACAACTGCTGTAACTAGCCGGATCGATATAAATAGGCCAAAAGAAGAAGAAGAAAAGATCCACAACATCAACAACACATTTTATTTCTATCTTAGGAGTAGGAGTAGATCTATCTTAAAAGTAGCGTAACTTAATCTATAACTCGGTTCGAGAAAGGGTGGACCTGGTTCATCCATAGTTTTTGTAATAATCTCAATTAACGTCGAGCGGAGTGACCCGGTTTTTGGAGGTTCATGACCCCTTGGATCAATTGAGGTGTTTGTACTGTGCCACCGTTTGATTGCATTAACAAAGTTTGGTTTCTTTTATGTTCTTTCCCTTTGAAGTCTCAAGAAAGTCCTCTGTTAAGGCATGTACCGAACCTAGCCTGGTACCCTAGGGTATCCTTGCCCAGGGCAACGTGAAGAAAGAGCAATTTTCCCACTAACACCTAGACAGGATTGAACTGGTGAGCTCTCTTTAGAAGTAGTACCTCAACCACTAAGGAAAGGGGGCTTTGGTGGACTTTGGATATATTGAACCCATTTGTAGACCCTTAAGAGTTTAGCCCCTAAGTCGCTAACCTAGTCGTTTGGATGGTTGGGAGTAGTGAAAAAAAGAACTATACCATAGTTTTTCCTAATTCATTTTCTCAAAGATGAGAAATGGCACTTGCGTTGTTTCCAAATTTTTGTCGTTAGTAAATGTTTTGCTAAGCGTTTTACTGAAATGACATTAATACTCATCTTTTGTAGAATGTTTTAAGAATGATTATTTTTTTGTTCATGCTACAAATAGCTATGGAAAATTTGCTACAACAATCACTCTCCGATGTCATTTATAGAACTTTTTTATGTACACTTTGCTCTCTATTAGGTTAAAACAATCCTTAATGGCATGTCTCCATCAGGAGCCACATCCTCTGTAACAAGAAGATGTTAGTACACCGTTTTACACTCGTGACAGCCCACCACAAGTTCATAATGAAATCTCATGAAATCTGGTGGATCCCACCAAATAACGGCTCCGTTATGCTTGAAATTTATTATTTTATTAAAGATAATAATTTTAATAAGGAAATGTAGTTGACATGCTTTGGTTGACAATATTCACTCTCCAAAACCCGCAAAGACTCGCATCTCATCTTCTTCTCCTCCGGCGGTAATGTGAGCACTAGAAGCGAAGTTTCCGGCCTCACATCTTGGTAATACGAGCACCGATAACAACCAACAAGGTAGCACGGTCAGCTGGTATCAGCAATGGAACTCCTATAAACAAACCCATACTTTTTTTTTCTAATCAAAATGATGAACATATACATGAAGTAACTAATATAAAATCTCCAGTACCTCCATTAATGGATGTACTATACTAAATCCATTGTTATACTTGTTAAATTAGTGGGTATCTAATTTAACATTTTACTTGTTAAATGTGAAGATGTGATGAAGAGACATGCGTTTTACTACAATTAGAAAAACTGTCAAGCAAGTGTTGGATGAAGATGCATTGGATGCTAGATTTGAATGCAGTGTATCCTTGAATTTACAACGAAAGAGTGGTACAAGAACTCTGTTGTAATAAAACCAATAAATAACCAATGCTTGGAGGAATGAACACTCTGTTTTGTAGCACCTTATGATCTCTAGTACCTCAATTAATGGATGCACTAAACTAAGATAAAAGGAAAAACATACATGGACAGTGGGGTGGTTGCTGGTTGCTCCATTAATGGATCCATAAGGAACCATTGTTTCTACCAGCCAAACCATGCTACCTTGTTGGTTGTTGCCGGTGCTCGTTACTAAGATGCAAGGCCGGAAACTTCACTGCTGGTGCTCACATTACCGCCGGAGGAGAAGAAGATGAGATGCGAGTCTTGGCGGATTTGGGAAAGTGAATATTGCCAGCCAGAGCGTGTCAACTACATTTCCTTATTACAATTCTTATTTTTAATAAAATAATAAATTTCAAACATAACGGAACCGTTACTTGGTGGGGTACACCAGATTTCATGAGATTGCATTTTGGACATGGACGAAACTAGGATTTTCACATAAGGGGGCAAGCCAAAGGATTATGTGCATCCCCTTAATGGATGCCAATGGTGCACCCACAATCAGAAGGTGATACGTCACATCAAAAAAGTGAAAAGCACCCCTAAAAAGTGTAAATCACTTTTTCAATGTGACATATCACCTGCTGGTCATGGGCACATTGTTGGCACCCATTAAGAGTGGACCTAATCCGATCCTAGGGCAAGGATTCTCTAGGATTTTAAATCATCTCCGGTCTTTATGAACATGTACCACTCCATTAGCAATCAGTCAAGCGGATTTCTTGTAGCCGCAAATATGTAGTTTTACTGGAGCGTCATCTTGCTGGCAACACGTCGCCCAAGCGTGGTTAAATCATGGATTGGCTTTTTAGATTTTAACCATAATTAAACCCGAGTAAACCACAGTTAATTCATTGGGTTGCATATAAAAAAGCCGAACGAATTTCGAGAAGAGGAAAAACAATCTTTTCTCGTTGGAATACAACCAAGACTATAGAAAAACCGGCTGGGACTGGTAATACCATCTCCCCTTCTCTCTTTTTCCCGATATGATATAGGTTGCCACTTCTACATTACTCGGTTACCAAATCATACTTTCTAGGTTGATGCTCCTCCTCCAATTTTGGGAAACCTTCCTCTTTCTCCATGGCAAACCCTTCTTTAGCTAATCGTACAACTTGGGTCATGGGTCTACTACAACCACCAAGCTCCCCTTGAACAACCTCACTTGGTGGTTCATAAAGGATAACAAATATAATTTATAAATACCACTCTATATCCTTTGTGAGTTTCAATAATAGCCACATTTGGTAAATCTCCATTTGCTCGCTCTCTGACACATTTCATCTTCTACGAGCAATGGAGATGACGATTGCCTTCCACACTCCTCTCAATCATAACCCTCCCTTTCAATCAACCAGTTTTGCCCAAACCCTAACAGGTCTTTATTGTGGTTGTTTGATTTTTTGTAGTAATGCCCATCCAACTTGCCATCGTCTTTATATTGGGGATTGGAAGGACGAAATCCTGATGTTCTTGAAAGGAATGCCAGGACCAACACTCCCCAACTTGATAACAAAAAAAAAGAAAAAGAAAAAAACATACGAGAAATCTAGGGTTTACAAAATAAAATCCTATTTGAGATCCTGCTAACAAGAAACCCTCAAATTTATCGTTGGGTGATCCTTTTGTCGACGGATGCTCCTATTACACTCTTAGTCTTTGAAGGATGAGAACCTGAGTGACTACACTGGCAAATAAATATTCCGGCAAGAAAACAAGATGGCAAACCTAAGCGAGATGGCAAGACGAGTTTCTTCCGGTGAAATGGCAAGACGACAAACGTAAAGAAAATCCGGCAAGAAGGTTGGCGATTTCTGGCGAGCAAGTGAGAGAAGAACAGGAAAATAAAGTAAAGTTGTATGCAACCTAATGAGTTAGCCAATGGTTTACTCGGGTCTAGCCATGGTTAAAACCTAAAAAGTTAACCCATGATTTAACCATGCTTGGGCGACGTGTTGCCAGAAGGATGATGCTCAGTAAAACTACAGATTCCTGGCTACAAGAAATCTGCTTTGGCAATAAGTGCATGACATGTGACCTGACAAAGGGTGTTTGAGCCTATACACATGGGTCAAAGGAGGGTATTATAGTAAATATACATGTGTATTTATTAATTGAAATAGATGTTCTGTCTAGGATTTGGAGTTCAATACACCAGGTGACTTTACTTGGAATAAAATGGGCAGTGGTTAAATCAAATTTTAAATTCTCACCCATTTTATTTCAAATGAAGTCACTTGGCACCCTGGACACCATCTTGGGCTGAAAATTTGCTTCCTTTATTTTATTTAGTTTTGGTTCATTAATATGCTCTTTTTATTAATGCACCCTTTGTCTGACATTGTGTCACAGTCTGAGCAGAGATTGGAGTGGTACTAGTTTAGTCAGATTATAGATGACGTGAACTCATTTCTTGGTAAGCTAGGTGGGGACAGGCAACTTATTCCAATCATGGGGTATTCACAAATTGAAGGGGGGCAACTTATTCCAATCATGGGGTACTCACACATTCAAGGGGATGCAACTCACACATTCAAGAGGGGAGGGGCAACTGATTCCAATCAAGCATAATATTTTGTCAGGCCCATTATTATTACAAGGGTACACACACATTGAAGGGGGGGGGCAGCTGCCCCCTTGCTTCTACGTGGCTCTACCATGGATTCTGGACACGTGGTGGGCTGTCACAAGTGTAAGATGGTGTACCATCGTCGTCTTGCTATTACAGAGGATACGACTCCTCCTTATCATTCTTCTTGAAAGCAAGAGAAATAGATGCACAACATTTTGGCAAGGATGTAGACTTTAGGGAAACCAAGGATGGGCTACAATCTAAGCACTCATGAATGGTAAAAGTCAACTTAATTAACGCATCCCAATCATCCAGTGCAACACATTGTTTAGATGATCAAGAGAAAGATACATGATTCAAAAAGAAAGACTATATACCTGATTTTTAGAAACATATGATTGGATCAATATATTTTGACCAAGGTGTCACAAGGGGTTATGAATTGATGAGTCCAGATCCTCTGTAGTAAGTTAAAATACATTAACGTGCTACTATTCTCATAAGGTGACACATAGACAAAAAATTTAAAACCCTTAACCAAATTTGGGTGGGAATTTCATGTTTTTGTATATGTGGCATTCTATATACACTCATTGCACATTAATGTAGTTTAGCCTCCTGCAGAGGATTCAAGTGTGAAATTATGGGTATAATGGTCTAACATGGGCACCGCCACGTGTACCACTATGTTATTGGTAGATCATTCAAAGCTATTTACTGGTATGCATCTTAGACTTTCTTTGAATTTATTGTCCATTGCAAGCACCAAAATAACCAGTGCCTCTCCATGAGAGATGGATGCGGTATCACTGTTCCAAGAGAGATGTGGGTTCAAGATTTACTAGCAGCATTTCATAAGTGATTACGCTGATATCCCCCTATGATATGGCAATAGGTCCAAGTGACCCTATCCAAAATTAAAATCATCAAAATTGGTAATTAGGGTTGATTTACCCCTATTATTGTGGGACTTGTATCCTCTGTGTTGCCTTGTGGTGAGCCACAAGTGAGCCTAGACACAAAGGGGCTGGGGGTGGGGCTCTGCAAAAAGTGTATGGGCCCCACCCCCTTTTGTGTTTGAGCTCACCACAAGGTGGCACAAAGGATACATCTCTCCTTTTGTCAATCAATTTGACCATTTGATTAGAAAACTTACTAATAGACCATATGAGATAAGATTAGTTTACCATTTGGAATATTAACTAAGCAGGCAAGTTTGTTATTGGTGGAGGGAACTCAAGTAGGTTTTTTTTTTTTTTGGTAAAAAGCTAAAGCTCATTCACATATATCGGAAATAGTTACAATATGCTTTTTGAATATAATGATAGATTTTAATGCATCATCAAGTCAATCAGGATTCCATAGTCACTCTATTGTTCTGTTGTTGCAACTAAAGCCATATGATGTGCCGCATTGTTACAACTCCGTGGAACATAAGAGATCGTGATGGTTGAGTTCAATAGATTCTGACAATCTTGAATGATTTTTTCTACCCTTCACAGGGGTTTGATAGTCTTGCTAAGAAGAAGCTTGGTGATTGGTTGGCAATCTCCTTCAATGATAATTCCTTGTGCTTCAAGATTGTTAGCTAATTGTAATCCAAGGAAAAACCCCCATGCTCTAGTTTCCTCTACTATGCCTCCATGAATTACTTTGGAAAAGCCTTAGATGAAATAACTCGATTGATCTCTAGCAATAGCCATTGCAGCTCCAATCGGTCTGGTGGCTCCATCCACAGTGATTTTGATATAGCCTTGTGATGGAGGAGACTATGTAGATGACAAGTTGTTGCTTTGAGAGATCTGAGAAGTTTCAATCCTCCCCTTATCAATTGGACAGCTGAATGCATGCTACTATTCATTGAACATCTTGGTTACTTTCTGGATAATGTTGCTCGTTGGGAGGGGAAGGTTGTGAAATATTTTTTCATTCTTAGCTTTCCAGATCAACCAAATGCTAAGGGTTCTCATGTTAAAAGCATGTGAGTTTGGGTCTAAGAGAAATCAATCCCCAATCAAATCCTTAAAGGATCTTCTTCTTTCATGGATCCTTAACCCTAATGAAGAGCCAAACCAAATCAATTGTGAGAATTCACAGTTGAAAAAGAGATGGTCGATGGTTTCCGTTTCTCTTTCACAAAGTAGACAAGGTAGATCCATCGTGCTGATAAATTTGAAGAGATTTCCTTTCACTACTACAACATTATGTATGCACCTTTAGATGAACATAACAACACATGGAGTGATACTTCTAAATTTTAATCATGTTTTGAATACTTTACCGAAGATAACATCTATATTGTTTAAGGATGAAGCCTTTCCCTTGTTGAATTGGATATATGCAAATTTAGTGGAAACAAATTCCTTGAAGGGGTGAGAGTCTACATAAGATTATCATCCTCATACCTATCCGTTTCACTAAGGTGGATCTTCCATATGACTTCCGACACATGAGAATGAAAGTTGTCTTTCAAAATGTCCATTCTCCAACTTCAAGTTGAATGATCAATGGATTCAACAACTTTCTTCTTTGCAGACCTAATGGTGTTTTCAAGTACTCTATGAGCTGGGAAATGCCTGAGATCCAGGGGGTCTTCCCAAATATTGATGTTGTGACTATTGGTAACTGACCAACACATCACTTCTTTGAGTAAGTTCCTACTTCTGAGGATGACTAGGATGAGGCTGATTTTGTTTGTTTAGACTCCCATAAATTTGAGTCCATCACGTAGTTGATGGTAGAGCTTTGCAGATGAGTTTATCATTGCTAAAGGAAAACCATTAACATTGCAAATTCTTGGGCAAACAATGGTTGCAATAGCAGAAGCAATCATGTTATTTATAACAAATGATAAGTTTGCTTTGTTCTTTGATAGAACTAGTTACCCTACTTGAGGTTATATAATATGATGAACTATAGGTTTTGCTTGGGATCCATTGATTAGGTGTGGCTAATTTTGCTGTGGCTTTTTGTAGCATGAACAAAAGAATCACAGAAAGGGAAAATGACTTATGACCAACTCCTTTGAAGCTGTTTGGAAAACCTAGGATCCTCTCAGGGCTTCTTGCATCGCACATGTGTTAGTTTTGATATATTGTTAGATGCGGTATTCTACATACATGTGCACTCTACTATAAACTACAAAAGTTACTTAAATAGAATATACGAAACACTTACTTGTTCGGATGATGTAACTTCACTTGATTAGGATGATGCGACTTCACTTGATTCGGATGATGAG
>JAOXJP010250046.1:0-22097 GCA_025762735.1 Platanus orientalis
GAGACAACGCTTGAGTCGTGGCTGCTATGTTAGTGCGATCAGGTCAAGTCAACCTACCTATTCACTACCTTTCAACCCGTCTTGACCTTTTATGATCTTCACCTTACCTTAGGGTCATGTTATAGTGGTTTGCAACCCAAAAACCCTGAGACTTGGCCATAGCCCAATTAGGTTCTTAAAAGCATGCACATTGGTATAACATAGTCTCGACCCCATTTCACTAACTTGTTTACATTTTGCATCAACGTGAAGTACTCTATAAGTATACAAATAATCTAAAAGGAATCTATCATAAATTACTCTCACAGTCAAATGTACTTGACTATCGAGATTGGCACATACAATAAACCCCTAGAAATACATATAGTTTGATCCCGACAAAACCCTAGGAACACGTTGAACCATACAAGATTGGGTATGTAGGCAGCTTAGGATCATGTCTCAGATGCAACTGTAATGATCACACCACAGGAGTGGTCCAGACCTATAAATTTACATTTAACAATGATGGACTTTAACATAATTCAAAACATGTATGAATGAGATAAGCTGCCCTCAAAGGGCGGGTATTTGAGGTGCCTAACACCTTTCTAAATGCAAGTAAACAACTTACCCTTTATCTCATGAATGTAGACTAGTATTAGGAGTTAAACCCCTAGACCTTTGGGTTTAGACTTATCTTGTTCCTCCGAAGATGAGAACCGATGTCCAATTCCATCAGTTAACCCTGAGTTGGTGGTGACTCCCAAAAAAGCCTAACCCTCCTATAAAAGGGTTAACAACCTTTCATGCACTGGCATCGTGGGTCGAAGAGTGGGCCCAAAAACCATGGATGGGCAGGGGAATCCGAACCCCTCCTAAACGCCGATGTCCATAGAATGGCGACTCTATTGGGGACTATTTGATCTCTACATGTACATGTCTTAAATTATGCTAAACATATGTTTTCCATTATTTATATACATACTCACATGCCTACATTTCTCACATGTCTATATGCTTGGGATCAGACTTAGGTCACTCCATTAGCTAGTTAGGATAACACTCCATCTTTAACACTTATTCAAAATTGTCATGCTTAGGTTAGAAAACATGCTCATTTTAGATTTAGGACAGCTCAAACTAGTTAGTAGGATTAAACTCACATTTGAACTTGTATGAATACATCTTTGTTATTTTTTATTTTACAAAAAACAAGTCTGAGGACACAACATTGCACCAATACATCACTCTCTTGAGCCCTTATCTAGGTCAGTACCCACCAATGGACCAACATTGGATCACCACATAGGATGGGAACAACGTCTGAGCAATTGCTACTATGTCAGCACAGCCATTCTGAGTTACCTAAGCCAGTTACCACTCTATGATCCGATCTTTTTTGGGGAGGTGTTTCGATTAGTACACTTTTTTTTTAGAATCTCAAAAAGCATGCATATTTAGTCATTTTCAATTTAGAGTTATTTAGGCTACACTCAATAGCTTAGAGGTTTAGCTTTAGGTTTGTTTTTCATGATTTTGATTGATTGCTTACATGATTGACTAAAATGAACCAGGAATTCATGTCTGACTCTATAAAACTAGTCAAATTATTTTTTAGATAATTAGGTCCATTTTTTACCTTCTTATCTAAATTTGGATATTTTTCACCCCTTTTACCTAATATACATAATGCGAAGGCGTAGATTATGTAGACATCCCACGAGTGAAACAAAATGCAAATCATTTCATAAAATAAAATCAAAACATCCACATCTAAACATCAAAAATTAATATAAATAAAAGTACATAATGCTTGAATCTGCTCCTCTCATGAAACATGGTCTTCGGACAAAGTTTGTTTCAAAAGAAATACATCAACTCTTTTCTAATCCTCCTCCTCCTCATCCTCTACAAGAGGATTGGCTTCCAAGTCAACCCTCCTCTGCCTATATATCCCTCTCCTTGCCCTTTGCTTCTTCTGAAAGCATGAGTGGTCTGCTCTAAATCGAATAACAACATCTCCTAAGGGTGCAACTATAGCCACTCCCTGCAAAACAAGATTTATCCCCTCTACCGCCTATGGAGGAGATACATGCTCAGCTCCATCACGTCCTAAGCCCATGAACCCACCAATCTTAACTTCGGCAGAAGGCATCTCGATGCCCCCCTCATCACCACCTCCATCCCCATGAATGGGGATTTGCTTCAATAACTGTAGAATAAGTTAAAACAACATTAAAATCAAACATAGAATCTTTAAAAAGGAATGTATTTGAAAAAGAAAACTGCCTTTCATTTTTTGCCTCATCAATCTCCTTCTTGTGCCCTTCCTTTAGGGCCAAGACCTCCGTCAAATGAGCTTGGTGCTTTTGCCCCACCAAAGCAAAGCACTTTGCTAGCTTGCGGAGTGCACTCGAGAACACCTCCCTCGAAACCTATAATAAGTATACAACTTTGTCAAACATCTTAAAATTCATAGTTTTTAAAAGAAACATTATTAAAATAAACTAAGTCAAATCTGGGTTACAATCTCTCGAGGTACCCACCCCTCGGGAAGCTCAATGTCAAGTAAAGGCTCCTCACTAACTCTACCATCGAGGTCGGTTACTGTCACCACCTCAGGTATCACTCCTACCAGATCAGGCTCCACCATAGGAGCCTTTTCTTTTCTTTCCTCTTCTAGAAGGAGGCGCAGGTTCGTTTACGGGATGACTCACCTACATAGACTACTTAACACTAGACCCTTGCATCCACGAAAGTCTAGGCTATGTCACCAGCTTATGGGAAGTGGCTTCGCCAAAAGCTCCCTATATAGCCTGACACACCTATCGCATCTACCTCTTCAAACAAGAGACCTTATATTAAGTCACCACCCACATTATTCCCAAAAGCCTGATTTTACTTTGCTAAAATACAGTAGAGCTTCCCATGATGACTTTAGAATTAAGATACGACGTGGCAATAACATAGCTTTCATACAAAATCAGGGGATGCAGTCCTGGGTTCATGGGCTGAGAACATAACTCTTCTCTTTAGGCTACGAACTAGTGCCGCCTCCATTGTCGCTAGCTATGCACCTGATCTCTAGATTGTTTACCTTACGTTCTCATTTCCAATGTAATGGGGCAAGTACCCCTTCTTTTTTGTAACCGCTTCTAGTATATATATATGTGTGTGTGTGTGTACAAAGTTCTATTTCCAAAATGGTGTTGTTAGCAAATGGACATGAATCCTGGCAATACTTGTAAAATTATGGGGGCAAAACCCTTTTGTTTGCTGTATGCTTTATACTTTTCTTATGAATGTTATTTATCTTTCAAATAATTAAAAATCAATTTAACAATTCTTCAACTTTGGGGCAGTTAGTAGGATCAAACAAGCAAAACATTCTGGAAGAAGGATTTCATACTCAGGCAACTATGGCATCCAAGCATTCGCCCAAAGCCTCCTCAAAGACTTTTATCAAGGAAGCTCCAGAAGCCTCAAGGGGACCAACATATATACCTAGCAGTTCCCACAACTTTCCCTCCCCCCACACTACCTTTCAATCCATGCACCAAGATCAGAATATTCTCCATACCACCAAAGCCAAAAAAGATCCACCCACAGGGTAAACAAGTCATGGGTAAGGAAGAAAAATTTGAAGTAACTTATTCCCCAACATAGATTGCCAAAGGTTATACTCTAGGGGGCACCTTTCGAGTGGACTTTAGATCCCAAAACTCATAAAATACGATGGAGAAGGATGCCCTCACACACATTTATGAGCCTATTGCAATGAAATGTTCCAACTCGGCAAAGACGGAGAACTCCTCATCCATCATTTCTTATAAAGCCTAGAGGGCCACACACTTAAATGGTTCATGAAGCTAGAGAGGGGTAAGCTCTGGACTTGGAAAGGCTTATTTTGAGTCTTTCTATAGCATTTCAAGGCCAATTTGGACTTCTTACCCCTAAGGCCAAGCCTGGAAAAGACAAGGCCTGAACCATATGAAAACATTCAAGAGTATGGTCTTCGATGGAGATTTTTAGCTTCTACGCTCAAAAGGCCCTTAGAAGAGGTTGACATGGCATCAACTTTATTAAAAACCCTGGGCTCTACACATGAGACAATGACCAAAACATGTAATGAATTTGCATCAATGATAAATGTTGCATCTACCATTGAGCATGCCGCATAGGAAAGTTGGGTCTAAAAGATCTAGGTACCCTTGCAAATTGCACAAAAGGAGTCAGAGCTTCTTCCAACTACATCTCTCTCACCCATGACTTCAATGGCCCCATCCCACTTGCACCATCAATATCATGTACCTTCATTACCCACTCACACCTACAATAGCATTTTGACAATGCAAGTCCACACCCCACCAACCAGAAATGGAGGACACAAACCTTGCTCCCCTTGTCCCAAAAAAGTTAGGAGGGAATTCACCCATTTGCCTTGTCCCCTCAATCACATGTTAACTGATCTAGTTAACGAGGGATATCTCTAACTACTTCCTCTAAGGTTACCACCAAACCCCCTCCCAAAGACATATGATGTGAAAAAATATTGCATCTAGCATCAAGGCTTTGGACATTCCATTGACAATTGCTTTCAGCTAAAGCATGTCATTCAAGACCTCGTCGATTAAGGGACCATCAACATCAGCAAAATAGGACCACCTTGAAGACTTCTAAAATTTTTTTAAACCTATCTTTCCTTTTATCTTTTGCAAATAATGTACAAATCCAACTACAAACTGGCTTGATCCTGACCTCTATGTCAGGTACGTAGGCAACTTGTGAGTTATCCTTCATACTCCAAGTACAACCCCTTATATATAATTAAAATATTTTCCCAAAACACCATTCTCTACATTTATCTTGTCGGATTCACCCTTCACACAAGGCTAAGCCCCGGATTGCCAAAGTTGTATGAAGAAGAGATCACAACCACATATGTAAATTCTTGCAAAGGTCCTACTTGAAATGTTGCCTCAAAATAATAAAAAAACATCAACTTAATAAATGATTTAACATATCTTAAGCATACATCATATTTGAAAAAACACACCTTTATCAAATTCCATCTTTCAAAATTATTTTGTAACTTTGTAAAACTCCATATTTTCAAAGTACACAATTTTCTAAAATTCATGCATGATTTCTTGCACCATATATTTCTTCAACTTCTGGATTCCCTCTGGATGAATGAATTTCAAAATTTTAACTCATGACTTGCTTGCAATGTATGCCATGTTTTGCCTCTAGGGGCACCACTTTTTACAAAATGGGATACTCCACATAGTCTCCCCTCTTCAAAAGTTTTTCATCGTTTCATGTGCATGATTTGCATATTGCATGTGCATATTTTAAAAATGTTTTCCCAAACCCAGAGGGATCCTTACTAACTACTAACAAGTGGCCAAATGTCCAACATGCCTCCCAAAAGAACCCGTTTAAATAAAAGCAATTCAACCTAAAATCGGGTATTAATTCCTTAAGAGTCATAGGTGTGCTGATGTCAGTCCTTGAATGGATTCTGGTTAAGCAAGAAGCCCAATCACCTAGTGAAGTCTGAGAAGTAAACTTGCGTATGTATGATGTCATCAACAATTTTTCCTTGAAGATTCAGTAATCTAACAATAGAGCATGAGATTAAAAATCGTCAAGATAGGCATCATTTTGAAAACTTGACCACATCCAACAAGAAGCAACAATTAGCAGCATTAGCCACATATTGCGGAACTCTTCATGGAGACACATCCAAGATGTCTTAATTGATGGTCATAGTGCAACAATTATGTGAAACCTAGTCTTAGTGAAAACTTGTGAAGGTGCCAAGACCAAAAAGGGGGGGCAAATAAAAGGAAAAATCCCAGACTTAGTGAAAACCTATAAAGGCACCAAGGGCAAAAAAGGGAAAAATAAAGGAAAATTGTCAAGTCAAGCATCTTACCTCCATGAAAAACTCTAGCAACCAACAATGTGCAAGATAGCTTTACTCCAGTAGCCAATGATGTACGCCTACTCTGGTAGTCAACAATGTGTAAGTCAGCTCCACTTCAATAGTCAACATGTGCTCAATGATCCGCTTCTGCAACCGACAACATGGTCCTAATGCTCCTAGAAAAGATTGGAGGCCATCTCTGGCTGATCAGTTTCCCAAAAGGACCGATTTACAAATTTTCACTAGTCAAACACTTTGGGCCAAATACAGAGCCTTTTTTCTTTCTAAACACAATATTCTCAGTGCATCAAACTCATGTCAAGTATAATCTCAATTGTTCGTTGAAATGAAGAAAGACTGTTTTTGGCTGATTAGAATCTCTAAAATAACCCATTTAAGGCTTATCACTAGTCAACCATTTTAAGTCAAAAGCTTTTTTTCTAAACCATAACCTTCTTGATTGTTCAACAATCCTCAACAAATCTTGACTCACATCCATAACAGCCAACTATAACATCAATTGCTACAACCTTAAATCTATCAGAATGACAGATCCACTCCATTTTTCTAACCCACCTCATGTACAATTTGAAAGATACTCAATATACCAATCAACATGTTCAAATATTCATCACTATCAATTCATTCTTACAGAATAGAACAATTTTCATAGAAATCCTTCATCGAACCTCTCCTATTGTGGTAGTCACCATCAAGGGAAACCTCCTCACAAAAAAAGGGAAACAAAAAAGAAAAACAGAAAAAAAGCAAGAAAAAAAGAAGAAAAAGCACAAAAAAACAAAGAAAAAGAGAGGAGGATTTTTCCACCCAGCCACTTCATTGCCAAAGCTACCTTGCAATAATTGAATCTTCAAACTCAAAAGATGATAGACATTTACCAATGAACTACTCTTGACTTGATCCCTACACTAGGGTACATAGGCAACCTGAATAAGGTTCAGTCACATTCTACAAGTATCATACATTTTGCAAGTCTTTGCAAACTTGAGCATGCACCATATCTCGGTATTTTTCAAATTACTCCCATCCATAGACAGTCAAGACACATCTTACGATGATTAAACAATCATAAACCCAATGAAAAAGTTACAATTTTGAAACTATTATTCAACATTCATTGGCGCCCATGTCCTAAGCCACATTTCATCCCATGTTTAAGACCTCTCTTCATCATTGAACATTTGAGATTAAGCTTGACAAATTAATAATTATCTTGAACCTTTTACCCCTTTCATTCAAATCCATTACCTAAGCTGTCATTCAGCCTATAACTGAAGTCCTCTTTGATCTTGGAGCAAACAGGGGCATAACCATCGGCAACAAAAATTCAAAAATGCATAGCTAATGATCATCAGCATGGCTAGTTCAGACATTCATACCATTCACAAAACACCTAGGTCCAAGGGACTGCCACAAATGCCAATTTAACAGAGAGTTTTATGCGTATAGCTTTCAAATCTCATGCTTAACCAATGAATCTAAAAACTCACTGTAATGTGTCATGCAACATCATACTTGGGCAAGATATGCCAACATAAACTTCATGAGGTAATAGGGATCCCGATTGGGCTTTTTGCAACAATCTCCTCCACCATTGGACAATGCAGTATAAACATGACTCTTTTAATTTCAATATGGAGATGAGAACTCTCCATCACCCCTCAATGACTTTGCCATTAGGCCCCAATCGAAAATAGCAAATCATCTCCCAACAAAGCCGTTTATGGCAAAACCAATCTGAGGTGATAAGTCATTTCCTTTCAATTATGAATAGATATGATGTATCGCCTCCCATTAAATAAAAAGCAAAAGATATTAGGTCGAGGCCCCTTAGGAAAGCAATTTGGGCCTTGTCCCCTTAAGAATGGATTTGGGTTAAAGCCCTCAAGTAAGGTATTAGGCCACAACCCTGCAACAAGGAATTTGGGACTCGTCCCCAAGGAAGTAAATTTAGGCCTGGGTCCCAAGCAAAGTGGGCCTTAGCCACCAAGCAAGAAATATGGGCCTCGTCTCCTCAGTAGTGAATCAAGCCTCGTCCCCTCAATAGTGAATTAGGCCTTGTCCCCTCAGCAGTGAATTAGGCCTTGTCCCCTCAGCAGTGAATTAGGCCTTGTCCCCTCAACAGTAAATTTGGCTTCATCTCCTCAGCAGTGAATTGGGTTTCGTCCCCTCAGCAGTGAATTGGGCTTTATACCCTCAGAAATGATTTGAGCCATTCATGGCCCAGCAAAATAGCCATTCACAGCCCAGCAAAATAGCCATTCACGGCTCAACAAATAGTCATTCACTGCCCAGCAAATAGCTATTCACAACCCAACAAATAGCCATTCACGACCCAGCAAAATAGCCATTCACGACACCTCAACAAATAGCCATTCATAACCCAGCAAATTAGCCATTCACAGTCCCTCAGCAAATAACCATTCACGGTCCAACAAATAGTTATTCATGGCCTAGCAAATAGCCATTCACGGTCTCTTAACAAATAACCATTCACGGCCTAGCAAATAGCCATTCACAGCCCAGTAAATAGCCATTCATGGTCCAACAAATAGCCATTCATGGCCCACCAAAAGCCATTTACATTTTCAAGTAGACTATATATTATCATTTTCATGACTTGAACCCTTAAAAGGTCGTCATAAATAATATGTAGCATTTCCAAGAAGACTATGTATTATCATTTTCATGACTTGAACCCTTAAAAGGTTGTTATGAATAATATGTAGCAGTTCCAAGAAGACTATGTATTATCATTTTCATGACTTGAACCCTCAAAAGGTCATCATGAATAATACATAGCATTCCCAAGAAAACTATATATTATCATTTTCATGACTTGAACCCTTAAAATGTTGTCATGAATAATACGTAGCATTTCCAAGCAGACTATGTATTATCATTTTCATGACTTGAACCCTTAAAAGGTCGCCATGAATAATATGTAGTATTTCCAAGAAGACTATGTATTATCATTTTCATGACTTGAACCCTTAAAAGGTTGTCATGAATAATACCTAGCATTTCCAAGCAGACTATGTATTATCAATTTCATGACTTAAACCCTTAAAAGGTCACCATGAATAATATGTAGCATTTCCAAGAAGACTATGTATTATCATTTTCATGACTTGAACCCTTAAAAGGTTGTCATGAATAATACGTAGCATTTTCAGGCAGACTATATATTATCATTTTCATGACTTAAACCCTTAAAAGGTTGTCATGAATAATATGTATCATTTCCAAGCAGACTATGTATTGTCATTTTCATGACTTAAACCCTTAAAAGGTCATCATGACTAATACATAGCACTCTCAACCTCAAGTTCATCAAACTCAATCTCATTGAATTCAACATTTACCCTCAGTCATCATCCTGTTTCTTGCTAATCATTGGAATCGGAAGAGGGTCATTAAATAAATCTTTCGCCTTAGGAATTGTTAACTATTGGACTCGGAAGAGGGTCATTAAATAAATCTTCTGCTTTGGAAAGGTCATCAAGTTGTTTCTCTCGAATCAATCTTGGGTCGTGAACTGTTGGACTCGGAAAAGGATCGTTAAATAAATCTTCTACCTTAAAGAAGGTCATCAAGTCATTTCTTTCGGCTCAACCATGAGTCATGAATTGTTTGACCCAGAAAAAGGTCATCAAATAAACCTTGTAGCTTTGAAAAAGTTGTCACACAATCTTCCAAGAAACTCAACAACTCACCATGTAATCTTCTAATCATCAATAAGATTTTCACTTGAAACAACAAATCACGACCAAATGTAAACTCATTGAAAGGGAGGCAAGTGACATTTAGCCAACAATTAACATCACTAACAACTCTTTTTTTTCATCTATCATTCCCTACACAACTTTTCTGCATTCATGACATGATAATCAACTTCAAATTAAACATAAGATATACTCAACAATTTCCAAAACAACTACATGTTTAGCAATTTTCATACAATATGTGATATTCTACTAACTTTGTCTAATTCTTAAGCTTTAGATTGTTTGCATGATTTGTAGCATTTGCGTGATCGGTTTTCTGCAATGTTTTCAAGCAAAAGTGCCCTATGTCGATAACTTACATGTCTCCCGATGTAGTGCATATGCTAATAGTAACACCCGAGGAGTTAGAGAAAGTACTAATTGCTTATATATAATTTATGGATAGCCTATCCTTTCCAAAACAAAGAGAGTTTCTCTATCGGTTGACACCCATTTTTTAATTCGAATAGTCTTGAAGGCATTTATAAAATAACCGAAAGAGTTCACTCTCAATTCGAGAAGGCATTTTGAAAAGCAAACATTTTTCAAAACCTTCATCTCCAAAGTTAGGGACCAACTTTAGCCCATTGTGTTTTCTTAACCAAAACTATCCCATACTGTAAAAACACCCATGGATATCCCATCATTTATAAAACAAAGAGAGTTTCTTTATCGGTTGACACCCAATTTTGAACTCGGATAATCTTAAAGGAATTTGTAAAACACCGAAAAACTCCACTCTCAATTCAAGAAGGAATTTGGAAAAACAAACATTTTTCAAAACCCTGATCTCCAAAGTCAAGGACAAATTTAGCCCATCATAATTTCTTAACCAAAACTGTTCTATATTGCAAAAAACACCCAAAAATAGCCCGTCTTTTCAACATGGGAGCCCATCTCTATTGGATGATACTCATTTCAAAACAAGATACCTCCAAACTTATTTGTAAAACACCAAAATAGTTGACTCTCAATTCAAGAAGACATTTCAAAAAGCAAATATTTTCTAAAACCTTGACCCACAACTCAAAGACAAGTTTCTACCCATAACTACTTTTTACAGCCAAAACTGCTCTGCATTTTCAAAACAACCCACCCAATATCCATGAGTTACATGCAAACAAGAAGTATTATCTCACCCAAGTCAAAATTAGGGCACTTCCTCCTTTGCTATGTATGGCACAACCACACATACTAAAGGGGGGCATTTGTCAGCACCCAAATCTTGACTCGGGTCATGTGATAGCATAAGGACAGCATAACAACATTTAGGCATCAAGACTCTAAGCACAAATGGCTTAAGAATAACAAACCTAGACTATAGGAGGTTAGGCATCCCCAAAGAAGTCTTTCCAAATATTCTAGTCGCAACTCAATCAGTCAAAGCACCTTATTACAGTCCAAAAAGCACCATTTCAGGACAAACCTTAATTTCACTCAAAAGCACCAACGGGACTTTAAGGGTCCACATTTTAGAACCCCATTCATGTCATCAGTAAGTTTTCTAGCCCCTGTAAGTCTTTCTCTAGCAAAGCATCACAGATGAAAAAATTACCATTTTGCCCTTCTACCTTCAAAGGCTTAATACTCACTATTTGTCATCCAGATCACTGAATTTCTCTGCCTATATAAGCCTTTTTGTCATGAAGTATCAAAGGTCAGGAATTCTCACATTCACCTTTTTTAACCTACGGGCAAAAAAATTATCATTTTACCCTTTCTACTCAAACAATGACCCTAGAACCCTCAAAAGACCCCTAAAGCCTCTCCTCTGGACCAAATGGTGTAATTTCATATCCTATGCATCCCTGAGCCCCCTTGTTCCATGAAACTCATCACAAGTCAGACATTGCTCGAGAACGGCAACAGCCAACCTCTCAATCTACGATAACCCTAACCAAGAATTGACCCTTGTTAGAGCTCTCAAAAACTCATCCGATCTCCAAATTCAGAAAGGTCAGTCCCCATATCTTGGCCTCGGCCTTAGTTTCAAATCTCCAGGTCTGAGAAGAGAGTTTCAAAGTCTCAAACCTCCATAAAATCTCAAATCTTCCCCAAAAGGTCAAAAGGTTGTTTTCCCTCTTTTTGCTCTTATAGAGCCAAAATATTCTCCAAACCTCCAAATCAGGAACAGTTGGTGTCTATTTCATCAGAATCATGAGGCCTTTGAAAAGCTATCTAAGGAGCAAGGAATTTTGTAAATTCTATTTACCAAGATTCCTTCAAATACTTTAAAAAATGCGACGAATTAGGTCTAAAAATCAGGTGCTTGATCGACTCGTAGGAGTGCATCTAAAATCAGAATTTTAGTTAGTCAGTGGCCACACCACTGTAAATTCAGAGCCTCAAGAATATCAAGTCCACACAAATTTATAGAAAATTCGTGGCCAGAGCAGTCATTTCTGCCCAAACCCAAAAAAAGCGCGTTGTGTCTATATTTGGCACGTAAAATGCCCTTAAAAGTTCTAGGCTCAAAATGCAATAAAGTCAAAACTATTTTTTTTAGCCTCGTTCTTGTCCTCAATAAAGCATTTCTTAAACCACTGGTTTAGGAAATGTTTGTCCATTCGATTTCACCCAACTTCAGGCAGCTACAGAAACCCAATTTGTTCAAGCGACTTTCCTTCAAAAGACCCTCAGTAGTTGCCTAAGAACCCAATGACCAATCTGTTAGTTTTTGTAGCTTTGAGATTCCTTAAATGTCAAATCCCCAAGATATGATCCGAATTGGCATTTTACAAAAAAAACAAGCAGCATTCCCTGTACAATTTTGTCAAACCGCTCAACAGTTAGTTTTTTACCTAATTTCCTGCTCGGGTAACGTAATCTAGCATAGTCAAAAGCTGTGAATCACCTGGACCTAGGAGCATCTATCCTTGGGCCACCCTCTGATCAATTTTACCATCTTTCCCTTTCAAACTACATCTGAGAGCTTTTCTGGCCAAAAAACCCTGATTTCACCCCCTTACCTTTTCGTAATTTGGTTCTAACTGGACCAGGGTGACTGGAGCATCTGTGAATTCTAAAACTAACATTGACTAGGCTGACTTCTGAGCTCGAGTGCCCACACAGAGTGACGGTAGCATGAGGGTTCAAAAAAATCAAAAACCAGATATTATTTCAAATGAACTAAAAATGAGATATTTTGGATTTAATGCATCCTCATCTTTAGCCCATTTTTTAAAACCTTTGGATTAGAATCTTCTGATTTTCTCTCTCACCCTCTACCCTAGGATTGGGGAGATGAATTTCAAATCCCTAAAATGTCTCCCATATCCCCCCATCAAGCAACTTTAGTACCCCCTTTAGATTTGAATCCAATGGGAGTATGCCAAAGGGCATCTCCCATGGCACCCATATGTCCCTCTCCATCCACCCTCAATAGCATACCCCTTATCTCACCACCCATTAAAGTAGCACAAACCCAATCAAACCATCCACATTTCCATCTCACCTATTCATGCCCCTCCCCTAAAATCAATCTCAACCCTTCACCCAAACTCAATCTTAGCCCTCCACCTAGTTTAGGATAGGGATCATCCTAGCCCTCCATCTAACAATCCTTATATCTAATCTCCACCCTCTATTGCATGAATTTAGAGTCCCAAATTCGTGCTCAACAAGGTTAGTAACAAAAAACCCTAAGTGTTGAGAGAAAAAGAGGACGAAGAAGAGGAAAAACTCAAGTTCCTTCAAGTAAGCCTAAACCCATGCTTAGATCATCTCCCCCCTTCAACATATGTGAATTCTGATTACTGTTATGTTGTCTAATTAATGCTGGAGCACTGCTCTAATTTGGGTTACAAAGTAGAGGCTGTAGTGCTTTTATTTTTTACCCCTTTCCATGTTGATTTTGTATGTTTTTTGTAGAGGGCTACTTGAGCCCAAATTTTACTATGTTAAACTAGACACATACATGATATGCTGTATTTAATTTAATGAATTTATTAGTTGTGAAAGGCCTAGAAATAGCCCCCCAAACAGACCCTAAAAAATGGGTTTTTTGAGACCTAGTTTTGAAGAATATTTATCGATTTTTGTTTGAATTTTGTATTCATGATATATAGCCAAATTTCATATATGTTATTTATATATGTATTGCCTAATAGCATGCCAAATGTCAAAATTTTCTCATACCCCTAAGGGGCCCAAATGACCAAAATCAGGTTACTCGATTTTGGTCCCAAGCGTAATGCTTATTTTTTAAGGGAATTAAAAAATAGGCGTTGAAAAAATAAGAGTATGAACAAATAAGAATTAGAAAAGTATATGCGTATTATATATGGTTAGAAAGATCTCTCTCTCAGATTTCCAAATTAACTAACCATGCTCAATTTAGAATTTTTTGGAGAGAGATATGCACTCTAGAGTACAGATTGTCCATACTCAATGCCTGATTTTTAACCTATTAAAAAATAGGCATTGACAAAAAAAATAGGCGTATGGATAAATAGGGGTTAGACAAGTATAGGATTATTATATATGGTTGGAAACATATATCTCTCATCTTTCTAAATTTTTTAACCATGCTAAATTTAGAATGTTTTGGAGAGAGATATGCCCTCTGGAGTATAGACCGTCCAAACCCAACGCCTGTTTTTTAATCTGTTAAAAAACAAGCATTGATAGCATAAATAGGCATCCGTTTGAAAAATAGTTGTTAAACAAGTATATGCATATTGTATATGGTTGGAAAGATCTCTCTCTTATCTTTCCAAATTGACTAACCACGTTCAATTTAAAATTTTTTGGAGAGAGATATGCCCTCCGGAGTGCAGACTATCCAAACCCAACACTTGATTTTTAACTTACTAAAAAATAGGCATTGACAGGGAATATAGGCGTTAGAGAAATTCAAGCATTGGGATCTAGGACCCACCCTAGTGAACCCTAACCTTCTCTAAAGCCTATACACAAGTAATTGACATCTTGGAATTCATCTACGTGCTTAGGTACCTCTGTAAGCCCTGTTTACAGGCGTCAGGATTAATTTCAGGTGTTAGATCTATAAAAGTCAAATAAAACCCAACTTCAAATCAATCCATTCTATAGACATACTCTAGGAATCCCTTCATTGTAAATGCTTCTTTCAACTTTCTTACAAGCATAGTAGGGTTGACTATTTGCTTGTGATCTCCAAGTGTATCAGATACCCAAACTTTACCTGAAAGACAACGCTTGAGTTATGGCTGCTACGTTAGTGCGACCAAGTCGAGTCAACCTACCCATTCACTACATTTTAACCTGTCCCAACCTTTTATGGTCTTCACCTTACCTTAGGGTCATGTCATAATGGTTTATGACCCAAAGACCCTGAGACTTGGCTATAGCCCAATTAGGTTCTCAAAACCATGCATATTAGTACAATATAGTCTTAACCCCCATTTAACTAACTTGTCCACATTTTGTAGTAGTGTGGAGTACTCTATAAGTATACAAATAATCTAAAATGAATTTATCCTGAATCACTCTCACAGTCAAATGTACTTGACTATCGAGATTGGCACAAAGAACAAACCCCTAAAACTACATATAGTTTAATCCCAACAAAACCCTAGGAACACATTGAACAGTACAAGATCGAGTATGTAGGCAGCTTAGGACTATGTCCGAGGTACAAATATAATGATCACACCACGGGGGTGGTCTAGACCAATAACTTTAGATTTAACAAGCATGGACTGTAGCATAATTTAAAACATGTATGAATGAGAGAAGCCACCCTAAAAAGGCGGGTATTTGGGGTGCCTAACACCTTCTCAAAATGCAACTAAACAACTTACCATTTATCTCAAGAATGTAGATCAGTATTAGGAGTTAATCCCCTAGACCTTCTGGTCTAGACTTCTCATCTTCACCCAGAGAGGAGAACTAATGTCAAACTCCATCGGTTAACCCCAAGTTGGTGGCGACTCCCTGAAAAGCCTAACCCTCCTATAAACGGGTTATCGACCTTTCACACACCAACATCACACGCCGAAGAATAGGCCTGAAACCCACGGGTGGGCAGGGGAATCCGAACCCCTCCCAAACACCAATGTCCACACAATCAATTGTGAGTTTAAGTGTGGCCCGTAATTGATTATGAGATCCACAATCAATTATGGCTAGCAATTGATTTTAGATCAAGAAAACGGTTGCAAGAGCACATTTGGTAAAATTTTAAAACACTAATCCCATGCTCATTTTTAAAAATTTGAACCCCATTTTTTGAAATCTAAGGCTCAAAAGAGTTTCTCATTTTCAAATATTTTAATCCAACAATTTGGGGCATTCCTCACCCTTATGAAAGAGCATTTTGTCTCTTCTAAACCTAAGTTTCCAAGGGGATAGGCAAAGGAGAAGGAAATGTGTTTTTGGGCAAGAAGAAGAACTCTACAAGCTCTGATCTCTCTACACTTTCATTCAAGCTAGAAAACTTCTAATGGAGAAAAAAGTCACTATCTTTCTCTTATGGCCACAAAGGAGGTTTCATTTGTAAGAGAAGAGAGGAGGAAGGTTAAGAACGGTTGCTCCTACACTTCCTAGCATTCAAACTCCTAACCTTAAGGTAGAGGTAAGGCTTTAACTTCATATCTTAGAGTTTGTTTCCATTCTAGTTAGTTTGTAGTTAGCTTTACATATTTTTTACTTAGACCACCACACTACTTGTGGATCCTTGGAGAAATCTTCTTCAGGAGACATTGCTCTTCTTGTGCTTCACTTATATTTGCCTATTCTATAGGCCATACTTAGTTGTGTGATTTACTTGCATACTTTCCTTCATTAGAGACATTTACACATTCCCTTAGTATTGAATAGGGACTATACACTAGGTATATTTGGCTAGTTGAGAGCCACTCTTTACATTAGGACATTGGTTTCCCTGCTTGACTAGATTGGCATATTTAGCTATTGAGAGCCAGTACTTACATAGGGACATTGATTCTCTTGGTATACCATATTGGCATATTAGGCTATTGAGAGCCACACTGTATATTAGGACTTTGATTCTTATACTTTGACTTAAACTACCACATTTTCTTATTGAGAACCGTCATTTATACCATATTCCCTTGAGTCAACGGTCGAAGACACCGTGTGACGAATTGTATGTCCTTGGCTTAGAGACAACCAAGGTCTTGCTTACTAGAGACACCAAGCACGTAGCTTAAGGTTTCCCTATATACCTTATCCCTTGTGTCATCGGTCGGAGATGCCGGTTGACGGATTGTAAGTCTTTGGCTTAGAGACAACCAAGGTCGTGCTTGTCGAAAACACCAAGCACATAAATTAAGGTTTGCTCATTATCTTGTAATCATTATAAAAGATTGATTAATAAAATTGGGTAGTTGAAAATGGATGTAGGACCCGGTGTTCCTCAACTACTATAAATCTTGTATTGTGAATTGATTGTGTGATTGCTTGTGTATTTACTATTAAGCTTGTAGCTACTCTTGCACACCACATGTTTGACAATATTCTTGAGTGTACACTATGTAGCATAGACACACTTGGTTGAATTCTAAGAATACTAAAATTGAATTAAAATCAATGCTAACATTTCTAAAGAGGTTAAGAAATTTAGAAATCATATTCACCTCCTCTCTAGGATTATGCACTTAGAAATTTCAATGATCATTGAATTGACACCTCTATATAAGACACTCTTTACTCCTCTTTCGGGTATAAAAGAGACTAACAAAATTCCCCTATTCTCTAATGCAAGAAACAACTCTTCTTCAACTAGCCTTATATTTTTTATTCTACTTTGTTTATTTACTTTTTTTCATTTTAGTCAAGGAGATAGTATTAAAGTTCATTAGGTCTTTGAAGAATGGTGCACATATTTCAAAACAAGATGTTATAAACTAGGGTTTGGTTGCCAATGACCCTAAGCCCTAAGGAATTTATTAGAAAGGAGATAAAAATAGGTTCAAGTGGAGTGTTGACATGACACGACTCAATCTCCTATTGCAGTTGGTTTGGGTTTTAATATATTTATATATTAGAACCCATTATTATCGTTAAAGGTTTTTTTGCTGCTAGATCAATATATTGCTTTTATGAAACCACTAGCTAGGAATAACTAAATCACTATAGAATGGGTATTTGAAATAACTATTATTACTAAAAATTGTATTTTGCATACTGGTATATATTCTACTATGATTATTGGAGCTCCTTATTTTATTTGTTATTGCTTTCTACCATTTACACTAGAACCCTTTACTATCCATGAAGTTCTTTCTGCAATTGATAAAACCTATCACTTGTGTAACTTTGTAAGAATTATGAAGTGCCTTTTACTATTACTCATTGCTTAAAACCCACTACTGTTATTTCTTTAAATCTTTAATTTGTATGTAAAGGCTTTAAATATGAGTAATTGTATCCTTTGTTTTTCTTTTTTGATAAGAAGATAAAACTATATATTAAATCAAAGGGAGGCCCAAGAAGGGGATCATTACAAACTTTAAAGAGTCCTCCAACTAAATGGGATGATTCATAAACCAAGAAAAAATACAATCAGAGAGTAGACCATGATTAGCAAGAAGATGGGAAGATCGGTTCCTTAATTGACCTTCTAACCCAAGAGGAAGAGATACCAAGAAACTTCTCAGCCAAAATTCCCCATAATCAAATGACTAGAGGAAATATCATCTCTTAGAATAGAGATAATATTAAGGCAATCATCTTCAATGATCCCCTGACGATACTCTAGTGCAAGGGCTTTAAATGAAGTTAGCCGAGCATTCGGCTAACTTAACATAGTTCATAATATTCGGCTCTGCCTGGGCATACAAAAAAGTACTAGCCACATCCCTAATGATAATCCTAAGACCAGCTTTGGAATTCTGTTAGAGGAACACGCCATCAAAACTAACTTAAATCACTCCCGAATCCAAAGGAGACTAAAATGAAGACATGTCATCTTAAGGGTCCTTTCATGAGCTATCCAAAGCATCTTCAATCTCCTTTCGAAGCCTACAAAAGTCAAAACAAACTTTAGAGAAAGAAGGCTTAATCTTATCAAAGACTTGCTCATTCCAATGCTTCCAAATCAACTACCATAAAATAGAAATTGAAGAAATGAATTTAATTTTTTCAAAATTTGATAAAAGATTCAAGTTAAACCAAGCCATTACCCATTAACAAAAGAAAAAAATCCCAATATCCTTAGTCTTTAATGAGAAAAGGGAAGCAAACCAAATACTAGCACTAATATCACGAGATAAAAGGAAATGACTAGTAGTTTCTTCATTAAAATTTCATTTAGGAAAAATTGTATTCACATCAATTTTTCTTGTAAGGGGGTTCATCTTAGTTGGTAAGGAATCTTTGCAAGCTCTCCACAAAAAATGCTTTATCTTTTGGGGAATAGGGAGGCCCCATAGCTTGCTCCATTGAGGTTGAGGCAAAGGAGGATGAGTTTGGACATTCAATCTATGAGGATACTAAGAGATTGAAAGTTGATAGGAAAACTTCATAGAAAAAAAGACCTCTCTTATCAAAATGCCAAATCAGCTCATCTTGATGGTTAACAAACCTTATCTAAATTTTTAGGATAGACTCCATAACATTATTTATGATAAGGTTTATAATAGGCTCTAAATTCTATTTTATGGATTCTTGGTTTATTAATTTAGACACTTCTTGAGAATGGGGATTAGGGGGTAGAATTGACTTTAAAATTATGAATTGAAGGGATCCAAGGATCAATCCAAATATTAACGTCATCATCTGAGCCAATATGGCATCTAATAACTCTATCCAAGATTTTTTTTCCTACTTGAATAATTTTCCACGTCTAGGAGCTGTTATTCTTTGGCTTAAAGTCAAGAAACTCCACCTTAGAAAAGTAAAGGGATTTCAACAATTTGACCTTAAAGCATTAAGATTATGAAAAATCCTCTAAGCTTGTTTTCGCAGGAAGAACTTTGTTAAATGCGTGGAGATCTCTAAACCTTAATCCACATTCTCTTTTGTTCTTTCTAAGGTTATCCCAATAAATCTAATTGATCTTCTTTTTAGAGTCCTCACCCCTGCCCGATTTTTCCCTGAGTCACATTAATGTCATTACAAATGTTCTTCAAAATAAGAAAATAAGACATAAGCAAGAATTGTTGTTTTAATTCCTTAAAGAACATTAATATGTGATTACTTTTCATAAAAAGTTCACCTTATAAACTAATATTCTACCATGGTCACCATATGAAATACTAGGATTTGAATTAAGTAAAATTAAGAAGAATACCTCAATAGCTTAATCAGACACAAGAGGTTTCTAACCTAGTCTCCAAAGTCTTCACACTTTCTCTAGAGCTCTCTATGCTTCTCATGGGTTTAGAAAAGTTACAGGATCCCTCCTATAACACTCTATACCTTAATTAGGAAAGTTTAGAGAATCCGAACCCAACACTATGTGTCAAAATGAACCCTATTGTAATTTTGAGCATGATGACCATCCTTAATGTCTGAGTGACTTATACATGGTTTAGAATGAATTAGAGGACCCTTAGACCACTTAGGTTTGACTTTAGAGACCTAAGGTGAAAAAAACTACAAAAAAATCAGCAAAAATTTAAGTGTGACCGATCACATTTTGTCATGATCGATAATGAGACTTCCAAGTGTGACCAATCACACATAGATCATGAACACAGATCACAACCCTTGGGCATTGCTTAGCTTGAGTTTAACCGATTTTGGACATAAATTTCATGAGTAAATCCGTAACACGAAATATATGTAACAAATTCAATAAATGAATATTTGTAATAAAATGAATAGAACACAACTCTTTGATTTTACATTCTTTTATAAAAAAAGTAAAACCTCTGATTCTTTGTCGATGGAATCCAAGGGCCTAATAGCGTGTTTCTTGGATTCAGGGGTTGATGATGCTTGACTGCGGGGGAATCGCTTCTCTTTGAGGTTTCACGCTTTATGCAAAAAGAAGAGAAATACTGTGAATCTCGCTCTCAGCGTAGAATTTGTGGCATGTTTCTAAGATGCAAGAAGTCTTCTTCTCTCTAGTGACAGACTATAGTTGATGGAGAGACTAGAAAGTATGCCTTGAGTCTTCTAGTCTTTGGAGAGCTATGGAGAAGCTTTAAAGCCTTCTTCTCTTTATAGCTTCTTGCTTAAAGTCTTTTTTCAAAAGGTCATTTCTTTCTATGAAAGGGGTGTATTTATAGACTTATGGTTAGAATCTTGTCAAACCTTTGATTGGGTGTTGATTTAATGTTCTTACCCCTTTTAGTCTAAAAGAGTAGTTGCACCTTCCTTGTTTGAAGAAAAATGTGATTTATGGAATTATTTGTATTCCATGAGTGGCATAACCTTCCTTTTTTTCATAAGAGAATCTAGATTTGATTTTATTCAAATATCTCTCATGTAGGTTCCATGTAAGCTGTTAGGGCTTGTTAATGGGCTAAGACAAGTGTGGCCTTGGTGGTCTTATGGGTTATTGTTTAAAACCCGGACCTAACCCAATGGACTTGTCCATGTATTTGGGCTTACTTTATGAGTGTGAGGCTCATATATGGCTTTTGGATATGTTGTGAGGGTGTAAACCCCTATTTGCAATTTTCATAAATTTTGGGTGTCTACAAATGCCCCCTCAAGGATGTGTTGATGGGAATATGTGCGATGTTGGGGAGACAATGCATCCTTAATCTTTTTGGTGATGACGATGACAATGGATTGTTCTTTGTAGTAGACACAAGTGTAACCGATTACAAGATATGTGACTGATCACAAATCTCCTGAATGGTCACAGCATGACCAATCACACATAGATCATGACTTTAGTTTGAAGAAAAAAATAACATGTACGAAATTACGTGGCTTTTTCTCATTCAACTCTCACACGAGTGGGATCTTGTTTGTGATGAAATATAAACATATTATGACCTCATTTGGGTCCAAAACACATTTTAGAATAAAGAAAGGAAGGATGAGAGAGATTTGGGTGCTTTGGGAGAGAAAAGTGGAAATTCTTCCCTAATTTGGTAAGTTTAACTCATTTTTTGGAGTTTTTGCTAGATTGGGTGATTTTCTTTATTAATCTTCTTAGTTTCACTTACTTGATGTTAGATCTACTCTAATATTATATAACAAGGTGATTTGAGAGATTGAAGTGAAGGAGTTTTGGTAAGAAATAGAATATTTGAAGAGATTGTAAGTAATCTTGCTTATTATGTGTGATGTAATATATTTTTTTCTTGTGATTTTTAGATTATATGAACTTATCTTTGGATTCCTTTGAGATTATTAGAAATCTTTGCATTCAAGCCATTAAAACATGCCAGATCTATGAATTCTAGTTTACTCAGTGAGTGTTTATGCTCCCTATTCTTGGTATAATCCATTTTCTTATTGAAATTTCTAAAAATTCTATAGATCTATGC